>VDFB02157937.1:0-38822 GCA_007258455.2 Sequoia sempervirens | reverse complement strand
TCATATATGTTGTGTAACTTGGATATGGGTGTTTGAATCAGTCATGTGTTCATTTGGTGTTTTGGAAGATTATGGAGTAATTGACAAAAACTAGTTTCTCACTATTACAAGGGTTTAAGGGGGTTAAAGAGGGAAATGTGTATTTAGTTGCTTGTCAAGTTTTAAGGGAGTTTTGGACTGTCCAAAGATGTCAGAATAATCTTGTTAGATGCCTCAAATAGGCAAGTTGCAAAGAATTTGTGATTGTGCCCTTGTGTTTGCATCAATTTTTCACCTAATTTCACTCGATCCAATATAGCTCATAGTGATTCGATGTATTTGGGTGCAAGAGAGGACCGTATCTAGCGTAAATGTACCCATCCAGATGTGTTGGAACAGTTTGTTTGGTCGTACAAGTTGTGGAATGAAAGTTGTGCCACTTTGCAACTTTACATTGCTTGCATCTGGCAATTTTTCCCTCCACTGAAAAGTCATCACCACAGGAAAACGCCTTCGAGATAGCAAAAACTGAGAGAGGTTTTTGTAGATGGTACCTGTAGACATCTAAATTTAATCACTCCCATATGATTAAATTTACTCCCTTTTCGTCTATCATATTAAATATTAATTTATTAAATTAATATTACACCTTTTATCTCATATCTGTAAAGTATTTAATTTAATAATTAAATGCTTTATCTTTCACCTTCTTCCTTCTGAAATTAAATAAATAACCAATTTATTTTAATTTCAGTCTACTTTTATTTTCCTTTGATTTAAAATCAATTTAAAATTCTTTTTTCATTTTCTCCTCGTCACATCCTCCAGCATGATCTTGCTCTAATCTCAATTAATTCTAATTGGATTCATGATTGTGCATCCTCTTAATCAAACATATGTCAGCATCTCCCACATTTCTTCCACTTCTGCCTCTAATCTTCCATTAATTGTCTAATCCAATATTTGCACAAATCTTTAACCAAGTCATTAGCCATATTTAGCAACTCAATTTTAACCTTTTGTGCATTTAATTTTTAGTACTGACTTCTTTTCCCATGTGTGAATTTTTAACTACATTTATTTGTTCCAGATTCTAAGGCTTCTAGAACCCAAGGGGAATTTAAGTTCTACATCATCCATGTGACCAAGTCCCACCTTTTTGAGCTCACCTTTTAATTTTAGATTCTTCCTAAGAATGTGAATTTCTTTTAATTCACATTTCTATTTTCAACCACCTCTCCTTTTCCCCATGATTTTGAGGAATTTCAAAAATTCCTCAACAACCTCTTTCACTCACTCTGGGGACACAAGGAATCCTTTTTGAGGAAATCTCTCACTCCCTCAAGGTGCTGGAAGCATTTCTGTCCCTTCCCTCCACCTCATGTACCTTTTGGCCACCCTCACTTACACCTCATCTCCCCTTAGCCACTTCACCATCCACATGTCAAGATGTGAGGGCTTGTGAGTTCTCAACTCACCATAGCCCTTCATCTTGACCTTGTTGGATGAATCTTGACCATTGAATTCTCTAGAGAATTCAAATTCTTCTATAAATACCCCCTCCTCAAGGGCATTTACAACACTTTTTGATTTGAGCAACCTTATGCTACCAATTTGCATTCTCAAGCACTTGCTATCATTTAGCCATCCAATTTGATTATTTTGCACATTCAATCTTGCATCTAGCTACATCAAAAGTCATCCAAGGAGCACACAAATTGATCTAAATCAAGGGCCAACCAAGGAGTCTTCAACAACAAGGAAGGTATAATCAATTTTCATCTTATTTCATCTATTTTCCTTGTTTTATCACTCTTTAGGCTAATCTTTGAAGTGTTCTTAGTATTTTTCCACTTGCATTTTTAGTTATTTTGCACATTATAATAGGGTAAAATTCCAAGGTACACATTTCTGGCACACCCAGTGGGACCCACAAATGGGTTCTTGCATTTAACCTTCATTTGTGATAAGTATTTTGTAGAAAAAGGTCGCAGAAGAGCAGAAGCGCCCTCTTTTTTACCGCAGAAAGGCGGAAGCGCCCCCATTTTGCTACAGAAAGGCGGAAGCACCCTCTGTTTTACTGCAGAAAGGCGGAAGCACCCTCTTTTTTGCTGCAGAAAGGTAGAAGCACCCCTGTTTTGCTACAGAAGGGCAGAAGTGCCCCTATTTTTGCTGCAAAAAGGTGGAAGCGCCCTCCTTTTTTTACTGCAGAGGGGTGGATTTGCCCTCCTGAACACTCGAAATCACCCCATTTGGATCCGTTTAGCCTTTAAACCATCATTTAATCATTCCCAACCATTATCTCATCATCCTAAGCCTCTGTTTCATCACTCTAAGCCTCCCAAAACCTCCATTTGATCAGTTTAAACCTCCATCTTATCATTCCAAATCTTTGTTTAACCATTCTAAATCCCCACTCATTCTCCACAATCATCTTCAATCCACCCGTTCATTTTAATTTCCTCATATTTTGTTCAAAGGTCCATACCATCACCTAGCAAACATCATCATTTTACCATTTACATCACCAAACACCCCTCATAACCAAACCGCCTTAAACTTGTATTACAAAGTGGTTACCCAAATTGACCATAACACTTGAATTTGATTATTAGTCTTTAACTTCGACCCCAATCAATTCGCTTCCATCTTGAGGTGAATTCGGTGTCGTAAGTTATCATCCTCATCCCAATCAATCTATTCTTATCTTAAGGTGGATTCGGTGCCGTAATCATCCTCTTAATCAATCAAAGCTCTAGGTCACTAAGGGTAACTTCCTTTGATCGAACTTAAGGTCTCTCTCACATCTTTCATCATCCAATCATACCCAGCCAATAATCCAAATCTATCAAAACCAATCATTCGATCGAATTATCCAATCAATCAAATTACATCCATTCAACCAATGCTATCCTATTGATCTTAATAATCCAATCCAATTCAATCAAAATCCAATCTTACCAAATCCAAATCCGATCCCATCGAAATCCAATCCAATCTAATATATCCAAACAAAATCTGATCAAAGTCCAAATCTTATCAAAACCACATCTCATCCAACTACAATCAAGTCATTTGTCAAAAACAACTCTGTAATCCACCCATAGCACATTTGCATGCCCGTTCGAACTAGGTCACAAGTTAAGAGACAAATGGAACAACAAAAAGGTCGAAATTCCCAAGCAAACATGTCTCAAGACCTTAATAACAATACAAATCCCACCACTGGTGCAAATATTGCTCAAGATCCTAAGAACATCCCACAAGATCCTCATAATAGTACTTCATCACACTCCAACACTGAGAATCAGAACAACTCACCACATGGTGAAGAAAGTATGGCTAATCAACCTGAACTCACACTGGAGGAACATTTTAGTAATCCTGCCAATGTGCAAATGACTGATCGTCTGCTTGAAAAACATGGGGGAGAAACCTTGGCCCACCTAATTGAGAAGGGTGTCAAACCCCCCTCGGGTGTTGACTTGTCCAAATATAGGGGTGCCCCATCTAACGTACTCCAAGGTTCACAAAATGCACCAAAAGGTTCATACTTCAATGTTCTCCAAATAGAGGCGGCAAACCACCTGACCATAATGCGTCGTTTCTATCAAGCTGGATCGGTTCCCCACACACGCCACCCAAGCTATGTGGAGGTCCTCAAGTGCCTGATCCCAATAATCCTTTTGCCTATGGTATGCCACAAAATGTTCCACAACCTCCACCATTAACATTAACAGCACCCCCTCCTTTGAACCAACCTACAGCCAACATTGGGGGCACCTCTCACTCAAGCACTGCTTCCACCTCCGGGACCAATACAATCTACCATATCTCAACAACCTCTACCAATCCGTAATTCAATAATTATTTCCCCTCTCCATTGGCACCCTTAATCAATTGTGTGGTACCTAACAACTCTCTTTTTTACAAAAATAACACTTTCCCACCATTCCTTCCCATCACAGAACAACTCCCTCCATAATACGGTCTCTTCACAACAACCACCCTACCAATCACAAGGCAATCCATCTCGACCTATTGCTCAAACCATATCCCCCTTTCTTGCATCCATTTTGCGTCTGTAGGCTCAACCATAACACAATATCCCATCTCAGCCCATACAACATTTGACGTCACAACAACAACCTCCTCAACACTACTACTATCACAATCAGCAGCAATTTCACCAACAACCACTTTATGCAACCTCCTTACAATCACAACAATACCTTCAACACCAACAAACCAACACGCAACGTCCCATCCAAGCTCCTCAACAACCTACCCCGCACTTTTATCAAACAAATCCATACTATATCCCACAACAACAACCCTTGTATCAACAAAATCCCCCATCTTACCAGCAAGCCATATCATCATCCAATCATCCAAATCCCAGAGTCAATTCCCAAATGTCTTCCAAATTGATCCCTACCATCATTAGCCCCCAACCCGGCCATCGCTAGCTCGTGGGGACTGGTTGGAAATCAAAGCCGCCTTGAAGGACCTTCAAGTCAGGGCTACCAAACAATCGTTCAAACTTGAAGACATATTCCCATATCCATTTGATCCCTCCATCTCATTAATCCCATTTCCTAAACATTTCGAGATACCAAAGTTTGACAAATACAAGGGAAACAAAGACCCTAAGGCTCACTTGTAGAGTGCTTGTATTCCCGGCCATCAAGAAGTCATGTACAGCTGAGACCCATTCTCTTGGTTGCTCCACGGCCCGGAAAGCAATGCCTACTGGTTCATACCCCTAAAAGGGTCATTCACAAACTTTGCGCACGTTAAAAAAAATTTGTATCCTACTTCTTTCACTTGAGAAGGATGCATACACCTTAGACTCCCCAAAGTGAGAAACAACGCAGAGGGGGAACCATTACAGCCTGGCCAATCAAGTGTGCATTAGCAAGCCGAATGAAGACCCCTCTAAAAGAAAAAGACATGGTCACTCTTTTCATGGAAAACTCTCATCCCAACATGGCCCATAATTTTAGGTTACATTGTGTCACCACTTTCACGGAGATAGTGGAAAAGGGACCCATCCTTGAACGTGCCCTTATTGCCAAAGGACACATCAAAATACATAGTCATGATAAAGAGAGGTCATTTGGCGATAAACCACGATTATGGAACAAGAACAAGAATGCAGTGAATGATGGCGTGACAGACACTAAACACGTCCAAGTGGCTAATACATCCCAAAAATAACTGTCTGTACCTAACGCCATCTCTGTACCACAAGGGACACCTCGCCCTCCTCAACAGTTGAACCAGAACAATCAGGGGAACACCAAACGTCAGTATGCTCAATTAGGAGAACCTCTGAGTGTTGTCTTTAATAAGTTGTTACAAATCAACTATCCCATCATGTACCCTATCACCAAGCCATTTGACGAGTCCAAACCCAAGCCCGCATGGTTTAGGGAAAATCAGTATTGTGACTTCCATAAAATCAGCTAGACACTTTTAAAAAATGTCGTATTTGAAAAAACTACGGCCCAAAGATTTCAATCGACGAGGTGATATCAGTTGATCCCAACAAGCTTCGCCTTCCAGTCGCTCACCACATGTGCATATCAAAAATGCCTTCAATCATAATCAAGGCCCAAGCACATCTAACAGTAACCCCCAAGGAAACAACACAAATAATGTGATCTACAAGAATGTGCCCTTCAATTATGAGGGTGTTATTCATTACATTGAGTAGGTGGAACCCCATGTATCCATGAGCAGCCAAAGACCTCAATAGCCCATTACACGACGAAGCCCGGTGACACTAACCCTCGCAGCCTCTACCCACCCAATCAGTTCCTGTAAGCTCTTAGTACAACATCCTTGATCACTTAAGAAAAGACCCCGCCATATATCCATTTCGGATTTGCTTGCCTCAGTACATGTAGAAATCCCTTAATAGACTGCAGAAACCCATGTGTCGACACTCACCCCACATAATTCCAAGCTTTGGTGGGACACTTGGCTTTATCTCATCAACTGTACTTCAGCCAAAATGATATGCCAAACATCGATGTCAATCATAATCGCCCCTTACATATCGAAGTCGTGGTTGCTCGCCATAAAATAAAAAGAGTCTTGGTAGATAATGGCTCTGCCCTCAATTTGTGTACTTTGAAATTCATAAAACATGTGGGGTATACTCAAGCAGACTTAAGTAACCAGATCATCACAATCAAAACCTATGATAATGCAGAAAGAAATTCAGAGGGAATTATCAATCTTCCTATCCAAGTGGGACCTATGCTTCAATATACTACCTGTCATGTCCTTGATCTGGACTTACCATATAATCTCCTCCTAGGCCACCCGTGGCTCCATGCTATGCAAGTTGTCCCCTCCACATACCATCAGTGCCTAAAATTCCCCGTCAACGGACAACAAGTCACCATCTATGCTGACCCCCAACCATTTGAATATTGACATGCTTTAGAAGCATCATTTCCCTATTTACATTATTGTCTTGGGGTTGAAATGGGAGCATCCCACTCATCATCTGCTAATCCACCCTCCACCGCAATGACCACTCCATCCTCCACCACTGATCCTATGATCACCAAAATCCAGATCATTGACAAAGGGTGTGGTGAATACGAAATGCATACGGCTCTCAAAGTAGCAACCATGCCACCATCACCACACGAGTATGGTCAACCTTCGCATGCTACACAAAAGTAAGACAAGACTATCACCTTCAGTGGTAAAGACATCCCTACCACCACTTTCAGATCCCCAAGTGTCAAGATAGATGCACCAGAAGAGGACATAAGCCAATGGGTCTACCAAGAAGAACCTTAGCCAGACCCTCCTCTAAAGGAATATTTTCAGGAAGCATATCCGTGGTCAGCTAAGTTTGCAGAAAAATATAACTACCAAGGCAGGGGCCTAGGTAAAGAAGAACAAGGGTGGTTGCAACCTATTGATACACCAAAGCTACCAAAAAGCATAGGCATTGGGTATGGCAAGAAACAAAAAAGCCCTGCAACATCATCTAACACTTCCAATAGCATCGCCGTGGATGATGGCTCATTGGAAGACATACCCAAGGAGGAATCCATCATACATGCGTACAATGATGTCGATCACACCGACTTATCATCCATGTTCGAATGCCTATCCGTTTGCACCATTAACCTATCCCTTTGTCACCCTGAGCTTATTGATTGGGACCTACATAATACCACACCTGTCAATATGTCTGCAGATACATATGTCAACCTTATGGGATTGGGGGAGGATGAACACTCCAGTCACAAAAATAAGAATAAGAAAAGTAAAAAATGGTCATCTAGTGAAAACCTCCCTGAGGCGTTTCCTGACCTTGAAAAAGTAAAAATAAAGGACGCATCCGATGGCGAAAACCTCGAAGAGGCACTGGAAGATGGAGATGTTCATCTTCCCCTTGTAGGAACTTAGTTATCCGCCCGATCATCCATTCTAATTGAAGAGACTCAAGAAGTTAATCTAGTTATTGCTGAAAATCCTAAAATCACGTATGTGGCAAAGTCACTCTCAGAACAGGAGTATCCAGTCATCATGCAGCTACTCCGAGAAGGAATCATCAACTTTGCTTGGTCATATTCAGACATGCCAGGTTTAGACCCTACCTTAGTAGTTCATCATCTAGACGTTCACCCAGATGCCAAGCCTGTCAAACAAAAACTCCACAAGATGCATCCGCAGGTCGCATTGCTAGTCAAAAAGGAATTGGAAAAGTTACTAGAGGCAAGCTTTATTAGACCAATTAACTACTCTGAGTGGATCTCCAATATAGTACCAGTTGCCAAACCAAATGGAGACATTCGGGTCTACACAGACTTTAGGGACCTTAACAAGGCCTACCCAAAAGATGACTTCCCTTTTCCTAACATTGACATGTTGGTTGACCTCACAACAGGACACGAGATGCTCTCCCTTATGGATGGCTTCTCTGGTTATAATCAGATTCAAATCGCACCTGAAGACCAACATAAGACCGCCTTCACAACACCTTGGGGTACTTTCTATTACAATGTTATGCCCTTTTGTCTCAAAAATGCGGGGGCAACATATCAGGGAGCGATGATGGTCATCTTCTACAACCTCATCCATATTATCATGGAGGATTATGTTGATGACTTGCTAGGAAAATCAAAAACACGAGTGGAACATCCTACTATCCTGAAGCAGATCTTTGAACGGTTAGAGCATTACAAGTTGCAGCTAAATCCAAAAAAGTGCGTCTTTGGGGTTACATCAGGAAAATTGTTGGGTTTTATAGTCTCCCGAAGGGGTATTGAAGTTGATCCCACCAAGGTAAAGGCTATTCTGGACATGCCACCTCCACGCAATCTGAAGCAGTTAAGAAGCCTCTAGGGGAAGATGCAGTCCATCCGTTGGTTCATAGCCCAGCTAGCAGATAAATGTTAGCCATTCACCCATTTTTTGAAGAAAGATTCCACCTTCTGATGGACCCCACAGTGTCAAATGGGTTTCAATAAAATTAAGGAATATTTAGCTCATCCACCGATCTTGATGTCGCATATTCTAGGAAAACCCCTCCTGCTTTACATCTCTGCTACTTCAGTCACACTGGGGGCATTATTGGCACAACATGATGAGTCGTTCAAAGAGAGGGCAATCTACTACATCAATCGAACACTAGTTGGCTATGAGTTAAATTACTCCCCCATGGAAAAAGCTTGCCTTGCGCTAGTCTTCAGCACATAGAAACTCCATCATTACATGCTCATCCATCTAGTCAAATTAATCACTAAAATTGATCCCCTGAAGTATTTTTTATCTAGAACCACTTTGACTGGCCGCATGGCCAAATGGGTTATGCTCCTAAGTGAATTTGACATAGAATATGTAGAGCGAAAAGCCATAAAAGGATAGGTCATAGCTGATCAATTAGCTGAGGCACCATTAGTAGGTACCTACCCACTAGACACTGAATTCCCAGATGAAGAAGTCTACACAATTAAAGAAACACCAGTTTGGACGTTATATTTTGATGGATCATACACTCATAGTGGATCTAGAGCAGGAATTTTATTGGTTACCCCTCAAGGTGACTACATTCCAAAATCATTCAAGATAGCATTCCCATGTACCAACAATATGGTAGAGTATGAAGCTCTCCTCACTGGCCTCAGAATTGCAAAGCACTGGCACATAACTCACCTAAAAGTCTTTGGTGATTCTTTGCTAGTCATTAGACAAGTTAATGATGAATTCCTCATGAAAGATGATAAACTGTTACCCTATAAATGCATGGTGGACGATTTCAAGAAATACTTCACTTTCATACAGTTTGATCAAATCCCTCAAGTACAGAATAAAGCGGCAGATGCAATGGTCACTATTGGTTCCATGATTGACATTCCTAAAGATCGAACAGAATGTGAGTTTCTTACTGAACAGCTTTTAATCCCTGCATATGATGTTCCTGAGACTGATATGGTGTGTGATATTGTAGGTCCCACCTCCCCGTGGTACCAAGACATATACACTTATCTCCGTGATAATATCATACCCCTAGAACTTACACGCAACCGACGCAAATCTTTTATCCATCGCTCTTCCCGATACATCATTGTTAGTGATATGCTTTATCATCGTGCGTATGATGGAATCCTCCTTAGATGTCTGAATGAGACTGAGGCCCGCGTGGCACTAACGGAAGTACATGGTGGTATTTGTGGAGCTCACTCAAATGGTATGGCTCTAGCCAAAAGGATCCTATGGGTTGGATACTATTGGCCTACATTGGAACGTGATGCAGCTTGCGAATTTGTGAAGAAGTGCCTTCCATGCCAACAACATGCAGATTTGATTCATGCCCTAGCACAAGATCTTCAGCCCCTCCTAGCACCGTGGCCCTTTTCTCAATGGGGTTTCGACTTGATTGGCAAGATTTACCCACCATCATCCAATGGCCATACATTCATAATTACCACCACTGAATACTTCACTAAGTGGGTGGAAGCAATGCCACTCTCACAAATCATCGGTGTCCAAATCTCTAAATTTATCCTTTACCATATTCTTTGCAGATATGGTATCCCATCCACCATCCTCTTTGATAACGGAAAACCCTTCAAAAACCAAGTCATGAAACACCTCTGCGATACCTTTCATATCCAGCATCGTTGGTCAATGCCTTATTACCCTGAAGGAAACGGTCAGGCAGAAGCAACCAACAAGACCCTTATCTGCATCCTCAAGAAAGTTGTCAATAACACTGGGCGAGATTGGCACCTCCATATTCATCCTGCCCTCTGGGCATACCGTACATCCATCTGCACCCCAACCGGTGCCACCCCCTATTCTTTAGTATATGGTACTGAAGCTATCTTGCCAATCAAAGTTGAGCTTCCATCACTGAGGATTTCTTTGAAGAATCTTATCAACGAAGAAGATGCTCATGTTGCACGGCTTGCATAGCTGGAATTACTAGACGAATGAAGAATAAAATCCTATGATCACCTGCAAGCATACCAAAATCGCCTCAAACGTAATTACAATAAGAAGGTTCATCCTAGACAATTCCAGGTTGGTGAGCTTATTCTCAAAGAAAACCAACACACTCAATCGGACCGTGATAAAAAGGGAAATTTTAAGGCCAACTAGTTAGGGCCTTATATCATAGCCGCCAAATATGGATCTAGGGCCTACAGATTGACTACTCTTGAAGGAGATCCCCTTGACGAACTCGTCAATATCATCCATCTAAAGAAGTTCTACGCCTAAGTCCGCTTGGTAACCACACCTAAATTAGAAAAAATAAAAAAAAATCAAAAAAGTAATAAAAACATCCAAAAAATAGTAAAGAAAAATAGATTTGTCCTATGGTGAAAACCACCTCTTGGTGGCGCCTTGGATAAATATGGATGGTGAAAACTTGGTAACAGGCGTCATTCGTAGAGGGCTTAATCATTATCTACCTGACATCCTAGTTATTTTATGCTTTCATCCACACCCACCTTAGCCTAGGCCGCTTGGTATTTATTGATTGAGCATTGGACGACCCATCTTGCCTATCCCTCATCCTGAGCATTTTTATATCCCACTTTGAGCTTATGTCTTTCGTTCCCTTTGTCGGTTGGTCCGTGTTATCATGTAGGATCATCCATCATGTCAGTCTCCATCTAGATCTCATCCTCCCGCGTCACTTTCATCCTTCATCGAACTACGTTGCCCCTACGTTGTCACGTAGGCAAGGCTGATCATTTGATCTACCCTCGGGGCATTTTGGATCAACTTGTTTTGATCCTCCATCGCTTGGCCTTCACCAGTCCTCTTTCCGCTTTATCCATGGTCCTTCATCGAACTACGTTGCCCCTATGCTTTCACGTAGGCAAGGTTGGTCATTTGATCCTCCCCCGGGGCATTTGTCTATTGTGTTTTGTGTCCTTCATCATCGGTCACCATTGTCTTCTTTCCGCTTTATCCATGGTCTTTTTCCATGAACTACGAGGGCTCTACGCTTTCACGTAGGCAAGGCTAATCTCTTATCGGCCCTCGAGCCCCTAGGTCTTTAGGTTGTGTCTTGTCTCCCTTGTGTCATGTAGTCAAGCTATGCCCTTATCCAGCTAGTTCTTAACAAACAAGATCCACTTGTATCAACAAATCCAATCAGTTTTGAATATCCTACATCATATCGATCTTTTCGCTTAGTATTCATCATAGGTCTCAACACGATGCATCCTTCCTAACAGACCTCCTCAATCTCATCTATCCCCTTGATCCTATGGCAAAGGACATTTGAAATTGATTGTGATCTTTTGATGCTTTTGGCTTTTGTTTATCATTTGAGCTCCCTATCATCACTTGTCAAGGCCACCATAATCCATCATATTATGGCGTGTTTTGATTGGTCCACATAGGGGCATATCTTGATCTTTTGTTTGATTGTCTTCTTGGTTGTCCCACATAGTATCCACCAAGATTCCCGAGGTCTTGTGTTATGTTGGGACATCCTTTTGTGCTTGTGGTTATCTCAATACCTGGCCCAACCAAAGTCTTTCTTTGTGACTTTGGGGTGTTGGGATAGCCTTCTTGTCTGTTGTGTTTGTTCCATGCATTAGACACTAATACGCCTTGGTTCCACATACCCTGGCGCTGGATGTCTTATGCTATAGCAAAAATTAGTGCTCCGAAGATGAAAAATCGTATTAGGATTGCATTTCATAATCATGACCATTGCATTACATTCATCCTATGATTTTGGTTGTGTAAATATTTCTCTTCCATCCCCTATTCTTCTTAGGATACTAAAAGGTTTTGACAGGTGCACACTCACACCATGTTCGCATGCATCTTCCACTATCACCTACGACCCTATGGACACTTATAATGAAATAATTATATTTTAGATCCATAAATTTGCACACTATCTTAGGTTCATCCATAATATCGCCACCTGCAATATCAAGTGTTAGATCCACCATCAATTACATCCTGCATCACACATATTAGTTGAACATGCACATAACCATCATAAGCATATAAAACATAAACATTTGTCACGTCATCATAAGAATACCCACATCTATCTTACACATATACATCATACAACATAGGCATTCATCATACATGAGAACAAAAATCACCATACATTACATCCTGCATCACACACATTAGTTGGCATGCATAAAGCCCCTCAAAAACCATCATACATAAAAATATATATATGAAAAAACATCCATACATGTAACATCCATAAAAGTCATCATAGATAACTACCATCATATGACCATCCACATATGCATCACACACATAAAACATGAGGTCAATAAGAGCTATAATATATATATATATATACCATAAGTCTACAGTACATCTCATAGTCAAGACTAACATATAATAATGTCATCGATGTCATCATAATCTGTGACCATCGTATACAAAAATCATCCAATCAAAACACCAGTACAAGGTCCTGCAAATATTCACTGCACCTCTGCACTATCCATCTACCCTGCACCTGTCAAAAACATAGTATCCTATCATCTACCAAATGAACTCCTTACATCTGATCTCTGTGGAGAATCAGGTACTGCTCTCCTGCCTGGTGAAACCCCTGGTGAATCACTATAACCACGGGTCCGTGTCCCCAATGACTGGGACGACACTAGCCTCTGAGGTGTCTGTCGGGTGTAATGGAATGTCCGCTGTGCCAGATCAGGAACCACATGATAATATGCAGCCATCCAAAATCTTGCCTCTCTCATGTTCTCCTCTCGCTCTGCAACCTGGACCCGAGTGGAATTCTGCTCCTAATGATACCTGTCTCGATCCCTGGTAATGACTCTCCTCTCCTACTCCCATGCCTCCTGAGCCAACCGGCTCTGTGCCAACTCTGCCTGTAATCGACCCCTCATCTCCTCTGCAGCCACTGCCTGTACCACCACTGCATCTCTCTCTCTCCACTGTATATCCACACATCCACCCTCCTTGAACCATCCACGGCACCCTCTTCACCTGTAAGTGCATCCATATCTGCTTTACATCTCTCCCCCCTCCCAGGCCTGAGTCCTTTCACTGCATCCCTATCCCTCTAAAGAGCCTGTGCCCTCAGCTCTGCTGAATCCCGCTCTCTCTGGAGAGTTGCTACCTCTACTACTGCCTCATCTCTCCCTCTCTGTAGTGACTGTATCTCTGCCTCTGCCAATGCTCTCTCACTCTGAATGCGCACCTACGCCACATCCCTCTCCGCCTCCATCGCCCGTACCTGCGCCTGTGCTACATCCCTCTCCACCTGCATAATTTGTGCCTGCTCCCTGGCCTCCTCCTCCCTCTCTGCATCCAGCCCCATCTCCATTTTGCTCAGACCACTGTCCATCCATTCCATTACATCGTCCCCATCCACCCCACTTTTATCCCTCCCCTTCCCCACATAAACCATAACCTCCATGCCTGTCCCCATGTAGTTCCATGTCCTTGTTGATCACTCCACCACTACCTTCACTTTTCCTTCATTTGTCTCCTGTCTCCCTCCTCACTGCTCCCCTATTTCAAAACAATGGCATCATAATCTCTAAGTGCCTCTCGCTGTACTCTAGCTAGCTCAGCCTCAAGAGCCCTCACTCTCTTCTCCGCAATCTGTAATCTCGCCTTTGCTCCTCTCGCCTGTACAATGGGATCCTCCGGTACCACATAAGGAACCAATACTAATGACTTTTCCTCCATAACATCCCCCTCTGCCACATCCCTGTCTATGTCCATTGCATCATCCTTCCACTTTCCGTCCTCCATCCTCATCCTCTCTGTCCTCCTGCTCCTGTCGAGCCTCGTGACTCTCTGCAGTCGGCCGAACCTGCAACCGTCGTGGCTGACCATGTCGTCCTACCACAAACTGTCTCCTCCCCTCCTCTGATGCATCCCTCGCACCTACCACCTCCACATCCTCCACATCATCCTCATGCTCCTCATCCTCCCCATCATCCACATCCCTCACCTCCTCCACTCTCTGCCCCCCTGGGCTCTCTGTGGCTACCCCCTCCCCCGCTGCTGACCCTCTCTCCAACCTCGCCTCTGATGTCTCCTCCTCCTCCCTGGTCTGCCCACTTGCTCTGTCTCATCCCCCTCGGGCTCCTCCTGTCCCCCCTGATCTACCACTGCCACAGCCTCTCGTCACTGTTGCACCCCTCCTCTCCTCTCTCTCCGTAGTCTCTGCTCATCCTCTGGTCTGACGCCCACTACCCTCAAAATAGGCTGAACAGGAGTAATCCTCTCCCATAACCTATTTTGGAACCACCTCCGGTATCATTCGGTCACCACCAACACTTGCTCTCCTCCAACTCTCCCTGGATAAGGCACCTGTCCTGCTGCCCTCCATGACGCCCTAGCTGTACCTGGTGCTATGCGGCATCCCCATGGTATCTCTCTACTGTATCGCCGGAACATGATAAGCGCTGCCGAAATATCCTGTATCACTCCAAACTGCCTCAACACTCTGTCTGGTCGATGCGACTCTACTATGCACGGCAAAGTCCCAATAATAAAACACCTGCTCAGGAAGTAACCCTCATGTCTCCTCGTATCAGCCCATCCTCGAAACTGGCGCAACCTATATGGCCGCCACTCTATATCCCTTGGTTGTAGATCATCAAATGCTCTCCTCCACCCCTCCATTTCGCCTTGCATCTCATAGCAAAAAATCCAACCTCTCGCCTCCCCATACTCCCACACAACGGGCTCGCGATCATCCACTGTCCTCGCCCTCACCACTCTCGGCCTCGTCACTGCAATATGCTCCCAAGCCCAAATCTGCAGTAGCGTCATATGTGTCAAGCTCGATATCCTCTGGTAACAGATCTCATGCATATCTCTGTATAGGTGAGTCAATACACATGACCCCCATGAAAACGGCCCCCCTCGCCACTTGACAATGTGTCGGATCACCTCCATATAACGAAGGCTACTTGTGCGTATGCTCCAATATGGCAACAGTATCCCACTAATCAGACCACACAGGAACAATGGTAAAGCTGACACCCCCACTGACAAACACTTGTCCAAATCCAACTGACCCTTCACTAGGGGCAGCTCCTCGGGTCCAAACAATACTCTAACAGTCTCATGTAACTCCGCCCCTGTGGACACCACCTCGCTCACTAACCATCTAGCTATTGGCAGCCTCAGGATGCGCCACACATCCTCCAAGGTGACGATCATCTCTCCTGTAGGAAGATGAAATGTATACGTCTCTGAGCTTCATCTCTCTATCAACGCCGTCAGCATCGCATGATGCGCTCTAACTACAGGAAACTAAATACAGTTTCCTAAACCTGCATGATCCAAGGCTATCTGATCCTCCCCGTTCATCACTGCTATCGTCGATGTCATCACCTCTGATCGTCGCTCATGTGTCTGAATCCACTCGAAACTCTGCACACACAAAAACCTTCTCATTATTTCATTGGTCTTTTTTGCTTTCTATCTCCTTTTTTCCTATCTTTTTTCTATTTTGTTCCCCCCTTGTCTTCTTTTTCCTTCCCCCCTATTGGGTTGGATTCACCCAATGGTGAGGTGGCTTTCCCCTTTGGCCAGGCGACTCCGCCCCGAGCGGGTCCGCCGACAGCCGGGCTCTGCCCCGGGCGGATCCGCGCGGCTACCCGGCGGTTCCGCCCATTGCCGAGCGGCTCCACCCCGGGTGGTTCTGCCCGCGGCCAGGTGGCACCGCCCCGAGTGGCCCCGCCTACGGGGGTGGCACCGCCCTTGGCCGGGGTGGTTCCGCCATGGCCGGGGCGGCTCCATCTGCCCGCAGCAGAGCAGCTTTGCCCGCCTGCGGGGGTGACACCGCCCACAGCCGGGGTGGTTCTGCCACGGCCGAGGTAGCTCTGCCCTCGGCTAGGGCGGCTCCGCCCTGGGCCGTAGTGGCAGCGCCCTCATAAGGGAAACAATGCCCTACCCCTTTTCTCACTATTTTTTTTAACATTTTGGTTTTTTCTCAAAATGTAACCCCGAAACAGTTTTTAAATTTTGCTAATTAACAAAACCCATGTTTTCAAATTTCCAAAATCTATCAAACAACATGTGAAAAATGCGTAAATTAAATTAACGGGTTTTGTTATCACTCACACGTTGTCCGCCCACGCGCCTACTTTATAATCCATGCACCTCGTCCGCTCGGTGCACAATCTCCATGTTGTTGTCTGTCGGTATCGTTCTTCCTCGTTCGCTTTCTCTCCTCTACTCTCCTCCTCTCAACTGCTACAGTGAAAATGACTAAGGTAATTTTTAAAATTACCTTTTTAACCCCCTTCTTCCTAAAAGGTATTTTTTACCTTTTATTTAACTTTTTCTTCCTCCAACTAATCCCTAACTTCCCGAGGCTACCATTTGCAAACCATGTGTCGGATCACCTCTATTCAAAAACCAAAATTGCTTAATTTTTTGAGCTCTATCCAATGGTGTCCTTCTTTTCTTCTTATCGAGACGTCATCTGGAGACCCCATTTTTTCCTCCCCCAACCGCCCTCTCGAGGGGGTATACCCTCCTACCATTCCTCCATTCCTTCAGCTTAGTCATTGGGGCATCATCAACCTTTTCCATGCTAGGGGCATCACCATCTATCATTTCCTCCCTTATTTGCATTTTATTTTTCTTTGAAACACTGTTATTCTAACAATATTTCGAAGAGGGGCAAAATGTAGACATCTAAATTTAATCACTCCCATATGATTAAATTTACTCTCTTTTCATCTATCATATTAAATATTAATTTATTTAATTAATATTACACCTTTTATCTCATATCTGTAAAGTATTTAATTTAATAATTAAATACTTTATCTTTCACCTTCTTCCTCTCTAAATTAAATAAATACACCAATTTATTTAATTTAGTCATTTTTTACCCTTTTGATTTAAAATCAATTTAAAATTCTTCATCTTCTCTCTCCTTGTCACATCCTCCATGATCTTGCTCTAATCTGAATTAATTTAATTAATTAATGATTATGATGTGCATCCCCTTAATCAAAGATTATGTCACATCCTCCTACATTTGCCACTTGCCTCTAATCTTCCATTAATTATTCTAATCCAATATTTGCACAACCTTAACCAAGGTCATTAGCCATATTTAGCACCACCTTTTTAGTCAACCTTTGCATTTACCTCTTTTTAGCATTGACCCTCTTTCCCATGTGAATTTTTAATTCACATTTATTTATCCTAGATCATAAGGCTTCTAGAACCTTAGACTTGTCACATCATCTACATGTGACCAAGTCCCACCTTTTTTGAGCTCACCTTTTATCCTTTAGATTCTCTTAAGAATGTGAATTTTTAATTCACATTTATATTTTCAACCACCTCTCCTTTTCCCATGGAGATTTTTGAGGAATTTCAAAATTTCTCAAATGTCCCTTTCACTCTCACTTGGGGACAAGGAATCCCTTTTTGAGGAAATCTTCTCTCCCCAAGGTGCTTGGAAGGTACTTGTTCTTCCTCCACCTCATGTACCTTTTGGCCACCTCACTTACACCTCATCTCCCCTTAGCCACTTCACCATCCACATGTCAAGATGTGAGGGCTTGTGAGTTCTCAACTCACAATAGCCCTTCATCTTGACCTTGTTGGATGAATCCTGACCGTTGAATTCTCTAGAGAATTCAAATTCTTCTATAAATACCCCCTCCTCAAGGGCATTTACAACACTTCTTGATTTGAGCAACCTTATGCTGCCAATTTGCATTCTCAAGCACTTGTTATTATTTAGCCATCCACTTTGATCATTTTGCACATTCAATCTTGCATCTAGCTACATCAAAATCCATCCAAGGAAAACACAAATTGATCTAAATCAAGGGCCAACCAAGGAGTCTTCAACAGCAAGGAAGGTATAATCAATTTGCATCTTATTTCATTTATTTTCCTTGTTTTATCACTCTTTAGGCTAATCTTCGAAGTGTTCTTAATATATTTTCACTTGCATTTTTAGTTATTTTGCACATTAGAATAGGGTAAAATTCCCTCAAGCAGCATGTACCCACACGATCCCATAGCCTCTTCAAATGAAGAGTCTCAGAAGCATCATGGTTCAAGAAACAGTCTCTTCCAAAGATCGCTTCCTTAGCACTTTGACTTTAAGGGAAATCACCGGGCTCAATGTAGCCTCGAGTGATTCAAAGACATTTGCGAGACCATTCTAGCGAACGTAATCTATCCTGACGTAAGGTGGAATAGTTCATTTGGCTCATAATGAAAGTTTCAGAATGAAAGTTGCAAATCCACTCTGCAACTTTACACCGCTGTATCCGGGTAAACTTTTCCACCCAAAGTCACCACAGGAAATGCCTCCTCCGAAAGATAGAAAAAACTGAGAGGTTTTTGTAGATGGTCACAAATACCTATCCTATATAGTCTTTGAACAGAGTCCTCAGAAGTACCGAATAGATCCTTTCAAAAAGATTGTTGTCTTTAGCACTTTGGACTCCTAAGGGAAATCGTCAGTCCAATGTAGCTTGGAGTAATTCGGCGTATTTGGGTGCAAAAGAGGACCATCCCTAGCATAAACATACCCATCCTAATGTGTTGGAATAGTCCGTTGGTATCGTATCGAAGAGTGAAGAAAGCTGGCACCACTTTGCAAATTTCTTACACCGCCATTTGGCAAACTTCCTCCACCGAAAATCTAATTCGCCAGAAAATGCTCCTCCAAGACACAAAACCGAGAGATGTTTTTGTAGATGGTCCCAACACAATACCATAGCCTCAGATAGAGAGTCTGTAAGCATCACGATCTTTGAGAAACATCCCTTCAAAGATTGTTGCCTTTTAGCAATTTGGACTCTAAGGAAAATCGCTTGGCCCAATATAACCTCGAGTGATTTGGTAAGCATTTAGGTGCAAGAGGACCATCTCTGCTGTGAACGTACTCCATCCGCACGTGTTGGAAACAAATTGCTTGTCGTGACGAAGTTGCGTAATGAAAGTTGCAATTCACTCTTACAATCCTTAGACCGCTTGCATCCGCAACTTTTCCTCCCAACGGGAAAAGTCATCACCACCAAGAAAACCTTCAAGATAGCAAAACTGAGATAGGTTTTTTAGATGGTCACAAATAACGTATCCCATAGCCCTTTATGGAGATTCTCAGGAAGTACCTGGCCTCCGAAATAGACTCAAAGATTGTTTCTTAGCACTTTGACTCTTAAGGGAAATCGCCGGCCCAATGTAGCTTAGAGTGATTCGACATATTTGGGTGCAAGAGAGGACCATCCCTAGTGTAAAAGTACCCATCCGGATGTGTTGGAACAGTTTGTTTGGTCGTATAAGTTGCGAAATGAAAGTTGCACCACTTTGCAACTTTACAATCGCTTGTATCCGCAACTTTTCCCTCCAATCAAAGTCAATACCACCATAGGAAAATTCTCCAAGATAAAGGCAAAAACTGAGAGAGGTTTTGATGGTCACAACATGATCCCATAGCCTTGGATGGAGAGTCTTTAAGCATCACAATCTCTGAGAAACAAACCTTCAAAGATTGTTGTCTTTTAGCACTTTGGACTCTTAAGGGAAATCATTGGTCTAATGTAGCTCAGAGTGATTCGACATATTTGGGTGCAAGAGAGGACCATCCCTACTGTAAATGTAGCATTCCATCCAAACGCGGTTGGAATAGTCTGCTTGGTCACAATGGTAGCAGTAATGAAATTTGTCCACTTCAAGTAAATATCATTACTGCTTGCATCCGGCAACTTTTCTTCCACCGAAAAAAAGTCATCACCATAGGAAAACACCGAGATGAAAACCAAGAGAGAGGTTTTTGTAGATTTGGTCCAACATGATCCCATGCGCCTTAGATGGACTTTATAAGCATCACTCTGCCCTCCTCGGTGAAATAGACCTTCAAAAGATACTGCTGCCTTTTGTGCACTCTCTCTCTCTTTGACTTTAAGAGAAACTAGTGGGCGTCATATTAACTTCATCACAAACTTGGTTTGAAGTAATTTCATTCTTTTTTGTGGCATTTAAAATGGATTTTAAGTAAGTCTTCCACCCTAAAAGTGACCTCTAAATAACTTCAAACACCTTAACTACCTCATTCTTATTCATTTGTTTTGCAAACAAGCATTTTCATTCCAAGAGGCTGAGCTTTCATTTTTGCTTGTTGGATTCAATGCAGACTGTGACACAACTTTCTTTTTTCAAAAATTGTTTAACATCATTGAACTAAGAATTTATCACACATCTTCTGAGAAACAAAGAAGTACCACAAACTAAAACACATTACACTTCGGTTCTCATTGATTTGATGTACTCTTCAACATCTCTCTTCTCTAAAAGCGACCTCTAAATCACTTCAAACACCTTAACTACCCTAAAAGCGACCCTAAAAGAGACCTCTAAATCACTTCAAACACCTTAACTACCTCATTCTTATTCATTTGTTTTGCAAACAAGCATTTTCATTCCAAGAGGCCGAGCTTTCATTTTTGCTTTCAAAGAAAAATCTTTCTATGCCACTGTTACACTGCATAGGTAAACCAGGTTTTGTATTGTGGACCTATATTAAGCTACCACTCTCAAGTACCAATGTAACAATGATACAAAATAAATTTTGAGACTGCAAGAAGACATCTAATAACTCTTGAGTGTACTAAACGAATTCCAAGGACTTTGAAGAATGTTGATAACTCTACTACAAGAAGGTGATGAGAGATTGCTTAGCGATGAAAAGCTTGAGGCATCTTATGAGGAAGTCATGCCAACCAAAGAAATGATCAAGCATGAAGCCACAACTTGTAGCCATGGAACTCAACCTAACGAACTTGAAGAAGATAGTTGTGTTATTGACCTTAAGATAACCTCCGGATGGTTGTGTTGTTGACCCTAAGAGTAATTTAAAGATCTCGATGGATGTTTCATGGTGCATTAGTCACATCCTTCCAGCCGATCTCCCTCTTACATAAGAATAAAATTAAATATAGCCAAAGCATTTAATTTTTATATTACATATATATATATATATATATATATATATATATAGATTTGTGATTAATGCTAATTCATCAAGAGATACGAGTTAATGAAGAGGTGCATTTATGAAGAGGCTGACATGCTTGAGGCACAATTTATGTCAAATAATATTTATTATTTTATGAAGGTCAATTTCATCTCGATAGTACAATCTTTGAGGAGGCACATTCTTTTTGGAGGCCGACCTATATTGTGAAGAGTCACATCTCTCTCGGCTTGTATATATATTAGATACATTTCATTGTTTTGAGACATGCATTTTTCATACATTCCATTTCATATCAAGTGTGAGTTAGTAAGAAAATCTTCAAGTGCAGATTGAGTTATTGTGAGAAGGCTGAGGATTATCATTTGAGAATTACATCATTGTATTATTGTGTTGGCATCATTCTGTGGTACATATTATTAGGCCTCATTATCGGCCTTCATTGTAAAGGAGTTTCTATTGTGATTCAATAATATAAGTGATATTATTGGCTGGTTTTTTCTCCCTCAAGAGGAGGGTTTTCCCAGGGTATCTGGTTTGTTATTGTGTTTGATTTAGAATTAAGTTTTTGTGCATTAAATCTGATCATAAAACTAACACAAGTAAAATGGTCATAACATGTGGAATGAGGGGCGCAGTCTTGCACCCCTTTAAAAGTTTTATATATTTGAGGCTTTTTCATTTTTGTGAGTTTTGTGCCAAGTTTCCTCAAAGAAAATGTGGTTCCCATAGAATCTACAACAAGCTAATGCAATTGATAAATGTCTTCTAGTTATTAGATACGTACTGTGAAGTAATTGCATAACTGCTTAGGTTGACTTTGTAAAAACTATATTATTATTGAAATTTTTTCATCTATCAGCATCTAGTTGTTACTTATGCAATGTGAAGTAATGCTTTGAGTTTGAAAGATGTGCAATGCAATTTAATCAACAATCAGAATATAAAATACATAATATTTAACCATTCTTTTTATGCTATTGTACATTGACATTTAACTATTGCTCACTTGATTAAATTTTCAAAGAGTTTAACCATGCACATGAGGAGGAAATTAAATTTTGATTGTCAACTTCTATATATATCAAATTATCCAATAGTCAAGTGTATGTCCATATACAAAAATGGCATCAACGCCAACTCAAACAAATTTTTACAATATGTGGCATATGCCATCTCGGTATCTATTCAATATTTACATGCCAAAATGTCTATCTCATCCTAAACTACTGGTGGATCATCAAAATGGAGCCTCTTTGAAGCAATCATTGGATTTGAAGGTAGCTGCACAAGAAAAATTCAAACCACAATTGAGATTAATTATACTATATAATTTGAAATTAAATAATAACATAAAATCAATACACATTGAAATTATACCTGAACTCAAGGGCCCGGCTTATTATTAAGTAATTCGCTATGCTCACTGTCACAAGTTCTATTCTCTATCCCGTAGAAAATTTGAGGGCGAAACACAAATGCACAATGCTAAAAGTTTACTCGTGCGCATCGCAGCTTTATAGGGGGTCAAGTACCCGATTCCTCGCAAATTTTAAAAAAAAAAAAAATTATAATTGAACTCTAAAATTGAAATCTTGATTACCTAAAATATACGTCTCTTTGAAGGGTCAGGAGTCCTAGAATATACCCCTCTCAAAGAACTAACCAAACCAACTTTTGTAATGTCAATCTATATATTTGAACAAAAACATGAAATTGATCCAAGTTAGCATAGAATTGTCAGTAATAAGAACATATTTACCAAGCACAAAATAAAATAAACACATACCTCTTTAGGTTGATCTTTTTCTGTATCTCCTTTAGGTGTTTCAACACCTCCTCCTTGAGGTGTTCCAACACCTTCTCCTTCAAGTGTTTGAATACCTACTCCATCAGGTGTTCTGGCACTTATCAAAAATGATGTATAACTCACAATTTCCTATACATAAAAATGACAAGTACATATGAAACTACGAATCTATGTCAATGTATGCATAATCAATAAAATATCTTATAAATCTTAATTCAAATCAAATTTGAGTTCAATTACCTTTCCTTTATCTAATACTGTGTAATCCATAGTCCTGAGAGTACTCACACCTCGCCGCACTAGGTGTTTCTACGCTGCAGAAATAAGATAAAACATATAAGTTAATATATAATTTCATTAATGGCGTGCAAGTATAGTAAAACAAATGAGTGAGTGCAAAAATACATACTTGCAGGTAAGGTCTCTGCCAAATGAAATGGTCTCTAAGGGTTATCAATCACCCGCGGTGGAGTTCTCAAGACATTAACTCTAAATAGACTCACAAATAAATACTAGTACTTGATACTATCTCATTAATATTCATTTTAAAAAATGTAAATTAAGGAATTTATACACCTTTAAATGTTACTTGTGTAACTTCTCCAATGTCCACTTCTAGCAGGAGAGAACTCTATAGGTGTATGTTCCACTCCCCACGCGGTGATCGCTATAATCTCCGCCATCCTAGATGTCAGTAATCGGGGCGCATCTAATGGTTGCCTGTGGGTTATAAGGCTATTGATCCCAAAACATATTTGGTTATCGGGTAATGACATTAAAATATGTGGCACACAAATATATGTGGACCTCGAGGAGGATGATGCGAGGACCGGATCCATCGCTAAGATCACCTCGTGACCGTGGTCAGAAAGCATCAAGAAAGCCATTGGAAACCAAAAGACCACCTGCTAAAAGAGTGGGAATGGCTCTAGGATCATCGGTTGCATCCTCCCACATCTAGATGTTGTAATCGGAGGTATGAGTGGAAGGAGGATAGGGAAACATGTTTTAACTACTCTTAGCCGTCCTCGCCTATCCTAGGCATACCCAACTCAACTCCCTGAAAGGTTTAATGTCAAAGTAATTGACATGATTCCCTTAACAAAACTCAAAGATATAATCTTAATAAAGTAAAAAGGTACATCAAGATTATTATTGGGTGGTTTATCAAAAACCATACACCAACGATCCCAAAAGTTATAGATACTATGCCCCTATGCGTGCACCATTTTATAGAAAGTTTTGGTTTGTTAACATTAATTGGCAAACCAATGTTGGGGTTAATAAATAAAGATATTAATGGCTTTACATTTGAGATCTTCCACATCATCACAGGTAACCACATGCATAATATTGCCCTCAAGGAGCCTTCAAGGAATGAAAGCATTATGTTGGTGGAGAGGGTTTCTACATTTGTACTATTCTCATCAATGTGGTTGGACATACCTGGATAACGTGATTTCTGAGCAACACGCCAAACGCCTCAATTGCTCCAATTTTTCATAAATTAAGTCTTCAAATTGATGGTTGGCTGAGGTGGTGGAGCATTTGCATTTCTACATTTTGACTCTTATCGTGGATTTCATTCTCAACCGTGGAATTTGTGCATTCTCATTCTCTACCATAATGTGTCTTACTAAAGCAAAAAATACTAATCTAAAATTAGACAATATAAATGAAACACTATTTTTAAATCAAAATCCATTAAAAACATTCATTTTTTTATCAAAATCCATTCTAAACTCAATTGTTTCATAAAAATTCAATCAAAAACCCTATTTTTGAAAAAAAAATCCACAAAAAAACATTCATTTTTTTTATCAAAATCCATTCTAAATTCAAAATTTTTCTAAAAATTCAATCAAAAACCCTATTGTGAAAAAAAATCCGCAAAAAACATTCATTTTTTATCAAAATCTATTCTAAACTCAATTTTTTCACAAAAATTAAATTAAAAACCCTATTCTTAAAAAAAATCCACAAAAAACCATATGAATATATTCAAATCTAAATCAAAATTGAATCAAATCAAATAAAAATCAAAAAACTTACCTTTCCAAATCGTATTTTTCCCAAATCGGATATCCATTACACGAAGAAGCAATGCACTGTGCGCCCACGGGTTCTTCACTATCAAATGACTTCAAAACAGCGACTGAATTTCTTTATATATGCTTTTTGCAAATCGGATATCCAATCCAAATCAGATATCTGATTTGTAAAACTAGGTTTGGTGTTTGGTATGGTGACACCTGAGCCTAAAAAAAGTCAACACGTTCTTTTCACATTTTTCAGTTGGTGAAAGACGTGTTTTTTTCCTCATTGCCACTTTTTGGCCCACCATGATCATGCACATACCCGTGTTATCAAGTGGAGTAGGCAATAACCTTTTACACTATTTGTATAACCTACAAAGATACAAGGTTTAAATTGAGTTTCCATTTCCTTATGAGTTTTCTTTGGTATATGTTTCATGTCTAGACATAAATAAGACCCTAAAATGCTCAATCAATGGTTTCCAACCTATCCAAGCTTCAAATGGATTGATTCCCTTCAAGTTTTTAAGAGGAACTTGATTCTACATATTACAAGCACAGTTGATTGCTTTTATCCAATATTGTGGTGTAATTCCCCTAGAGTGTATCATACACTTAGAAATATCTTTTAAGGGTATATTATTACATTCTACAACATAATTCTATTAGGGGAGTATAAAGAACTATGCACTACAATTATATCCCCTCTACTATACAAAACTGCTCAAACATGTTGACTTACTCACCTCTATTATTCGTCTAATGAACAAGTTTGATAAATTTTCCTGACTATTTTTCAATAAGATCCTTGAAGTCTCAAAAAATTTTGAAGACTTTAAAAAAAAAATAAGTAGACCCATGTGTATCTAGAGAAGTCATCTATGAAAGTGAGAACATATCTTACCTTAGTGAAATATAGATGGGGAAATACCCTTGATACATTACTGTGAACAAGCTCCAAAGCCTATGTGGCCCTCTAACATTTTCTTTTGTCAAATTTCTCTTCAGGATGCTTCCCAAGGTTGCAACCCTCATAAATACCCTTAGAGAATCTAACTCTAGGAAACCCTATGACCATATCTTACTAACTTAGTTGCTCAAGGTTGTACTAGTTAAGGTGGTCAAACCACTCATATCATAATTTGTTAACTCCATTTGAATGAGTAATCAATTTTATAAACAAAGCATTAGCTGCAAAGAGAGAGGTGTACAGCCTAGCTTGGTGATCAACCCTTCCCAAAACTATCAAATTATTATTGAATAACTTCTTTATCTCAATTGAGTTTGGAGATAAATGAACTTTCATGCCCTTCCCTATATTGGTCATATGATACATTGATAAGCGATTAGCTAAAAGAGAACGTACATAAAATGTTTATGAAATTTCTACCTTCAACTTCAACAAACTCTTTTTTTGTAATTGATGGTGGAGTTTCATCACCCTATAGCGACAAAAAAATACTCTCCTAAGGTGAAAGTACAATTTCATGCTTTATTTGTGTAAGGAAGCTAAGGTAGCAGAACAACTTCCTACACTAATCTTGAGAGGAGAATAATGCAAAAAAAATTACAAATCTTTAACAGTTACAGAAACTTCAACAAAAATAGACATAAATATCATGCATACCAAAACACAGTGATTTACATGGGGAAAACCCTTTCAGGAAGAAAACTCCACACTCCAAAAGCCACCCAATATATTATTTAGAAATCACAAAGATTACAATATACTTGTAGAGAAAGCTTCTCACAAGAGTATCACCAATTAGAAATCCAGAGGCAACACAACCGCTATCAAACTCTTAGAATACATCACAATACACAGTTGTAATACAATGCCCTCATAAAATAGGGTTTCCTTCTAGGGAAATTTGAAAGCTAATAAAATATCGGTCATCAGATATGAGACATAATGATGAATGATTCAGATTTACAATAATAAGATGTAAATAAATAAAATCTTTTGGGGGCGCTGCCCCTGAGCCCCTATCAGGGCGTACTACCCCTGGGTCCCCCTCGTGGGGGGGGATCTCCCCATTGCCCCCCGGTCATCATCATATGAACAATACCTTATGTAATTGCAAGGTTGAGACACATTTTCTCAACAAATCTTCCACTTGTCGAACGCCTTGTAAGGACAATGGAAGGGTGTCATCATCATCTCTTAATTGCTAGGGTTCGAAAGGCCTATAGTCTCTAAACATCTTTGTGCCCATAGGCTTAGTTAAAGAATCAGCAACATTCATCAAATTATCTACCTTAACCAACTTCACCTTACCATATTCAACCATATCTCTAACAAAATGATATTGTACATCAATGTGCTTGGTCTTGGCATGAAATGTCAGGTTCCTTGCTAGACATATCGCACTCTAACTATTGCAATAAATTATCACTGCACCTTGTTTTATTCCAATAGTTGAACACAGTCTCTTAATCCAAATGGATTCTTTACAAGCATGATTAGTTGCCATATACTCTACTTCAGTAGTGGACAAAACAACCACAGCCTATCACTTACTCATCCAACTAATTGCACCACCAAATAAAGTAAACATATAAGCATTGGTGGATCTTCTGCTATCAACATCACCTACCCAATCTAAATTCTCATAACCATGAATATCAAGGGAAATATTGTCTTTAGTCATATTACCATGATAACATAAGGAATAATTTGAGGTACCATGCAAATATCTAAAGACTATTTTAACTACATCCCAATGAACTCTACAAGGATTAGACATATATCTAGAAAGAACTCCCACTACTTGGAAAATGTTTGCTCTGGTACAAACCATAGCATACATCAAACTTCCAATTGCACTCTAGTAAGGAACTCTACTCATGTCTTCCATCTCTGATGGAGATGTTGGAAATTTTGAAATAGATAATGTTGTTCCAACTGAAAAAAGAACATACAATGGTCTACAATCCTACATATTAAACCTCTGTAAAATTGAGTTGACATACTTACTTTGGCCAAGAAATAGCTTTTTGTTGACTCTGTATCTTTTAATTTCCATCCCAAGAATGTGTTTAGCTGCACCAAGATCTTTCATTTCAAATTTAGCAGTGAGTTGAGATTTCAATTTTGAAATCATACATTTCCCTCTACAAATAAATAACATATCATCAACATATAATGCAATAAATAGGAAACGATCACCATCGTTTTTATAATAAACACAATTATTTGATTTATAACACTCAACTCCCAAACTCAACACATATGTATAAAATTTATGGTACCACATCCTAGCACTTTTTTTTAGGTCATATAAAGACTTCTTCAATTTTTAAATCAATTTACTTTTACCTTTCACCACATAGTGCTCTGCCTGTGTCATATAAATATCCTCCTCAAAGTCACCATGAAGGAAAGAAATTTTCACATCCATTTACTCAACCTCTAAATCATAAGTAGCAGCAATAGAAAGCAAAAATCTAATGGATGTCATTTTTGCAACAAGAGAAAATATCACCATAATCAACACCCTCAACTTGAGAGTAACTTTTGCAACCAACATTTCTTTGCATTTCTCAATACTTCCATCTAAACCAATCTTTTTCTTGAACACTCATTTGCAACCAACAAGTGTTCGTCCTTTAGGCAATGGTACAAGATCCCGTGTATCATTCTTTTTCAAAGCTTCCATTTCTTCATCCATAGCAATCTTTAGGATTCTGCATCATTCATACCTAATGCCTCTTCTACTGATCTAGGTTCATCCATGTTAGTATTCAAAGGAAAAATACATCTCCAATCATCAAGTGAATACCTTTTAGATGGTTTTTTGCACCTTTTAAACCTATAAACGGGTTGAGTTGGAGGGTCTTCCTCCTCTTCTGAAGATTCAGAGCTAGATGAGCTCTCCTCAACTTCTTGTCTATCCATGGGCCTCGATTCAACTTTCTTAAGTGTAGAAGTAACTTGAATCACATCTTCTTGTTAACTTTGTTTTGGCTGCAATGTAACAGAAGAAGGCTAAGTTTCTCTAAAAATAACACTTCTACTATGTCTTACCTTTTGTGCAACGAGATCCCAAAGCTTGTATCCTTTCACACCATAACTGTATTCAATGAAGATACATTCCATAGCCTTGTTCTCTAACTTTGTTTTCTTCTCCTTTGGCACATGTGCATATGTCTCACAACCAAAAACTCTAAGATTTCTTAATGAAGGCTTGCAACCCAACCATGCCTCTATAGGAATCTTATCAACAAGAGCTAATGTAGGAGGCCTCTTAATCAGGTAACAAGTAGTGGTAATAGTTTCAACCCAAAACCTTTGTTCTAGACTAGCACCACTCAACATACTCCTAGCCTTCTCCATCAGTGTCTTATTCATTCTTTCTGCAACTCCATTCTGTTGTGGAGAATATGGAGTTGTCTTTTGTCTATGAATACCATAATCTTTATAGAATCTATCAAAATCATTAGAGAAAAATTCACTGCCATTATCAATCCTCAAACATTTTATTTTCTTTCCAATCTACAACTCAACCATTGATTTAAATTCTTTATATTGACTAAAAACTTTAGATTTACTCTTTAGAAAATATACCCATGTCCTACTATAATCATCAATAAATGAAACATAATATATGAATTTACAAATTGAAGGAACATCTACAGGACCAAACACATCATAATGAATAAGATCCAATACACCACAAGATTTATGAGAAGTCGAGTAAATCTGAACATAGTTGTGTTTTCTATAAATGCAATTCTCACAAAAATCAAATTCAAGATTACAATTAGACAGACCTTCATCAAGGTTTTTTTTCAAGGTCCTTAGACCCTTTTCTCCAATGTGGCCAAGTCTCTAGTTCCATAACATAGTTTTCTCTAAAAATAACTTTGATTTAGAAGAAATAGCACCCTTGCATACCCAAAAGCCATGACCATCTGCTAAAGGTGAAACACTCGCTTCTTCCATAGACTTGCTTTTCACATAAGTTCTATTGCACTCAACAGTGCATGCATCAAGCTTATACAATGTGCCATATCTAACACCTCTAGCAATCACCATAGCACCTCTAACATCTTACATCCTACATCATAAAATACTACTTGCACACCTACATCTATTAGTTTTCTCACAAATAAAAAATTTCATGCTAAACCAAGGATATGCAACACACCATTAATCCTCTTTATTCTACCATCAAGAAACCAAATTTTAACTTTACCACAACCAACAATTTCTAAATGAGAATCATCACCCAAGTACACCTTACCTTCATCAAATTATTCATATTTAGAAAACCAATCTCTATTAAAGGTCATATAGAAAGATGCACCTTAGTCAATTAACCATGCATCATTACCTGCATGAGTTGCCAAAGTTGCAATGAATGTGTCACCATCTTCCTTCTTGGACTCAAAATCATAATCAAATTTCTTATTTTTCTTCTTCTTTTCTTCTTTACTGTCATTATGAACATGTCCAGGCCTATTGTTGTTCTAGCAAATAACTTTGGACTTTCTAGGAGACTTAGATCTCCCTTGGACTTGGATTTTTCACGCTTCTCATTCTTCTTTCCTTTTTCCTTAGGTCTTCCACACACATTCAGGGCCTCCTTGGCACTGATGGATTCCTTCCTCATCTCTTCAAAAATCAAATAACCCACCACATCTTCATTCTTCAATATAACAGAAGTACTCCCAATAGCCATAACAAGAGAATCCCATGAATCGGGCAAAGAACAAAGCAGGATCTGACATTTCTCTTCCTCATCCATTTTGTTACCAACTGATGCCAATTGAGCCACCAACATATTAAATGCTTCTAGGTGTTCTGTAATTCATCCACCCTCTTCCATTCTTAAGGAATACAATTTCTTCCTCAAGAAAATATTGTTCACTAAATATTTTGTTTGATAAATCTTACCAAGCTTCTTCCATAGTTTCTATGCAGAGATCTCTTCATGGACATTAATTAAAACAGAGTTTTCCAAGCACAATATGATTAGACCCTTGGATTTACAGTCCATAACATTATATTGCTCACAGTTTTAGTAGGATTTGTAGGCCTTGAAACATTCTCATCAATAACATCCCACGGATCTTGATCTATCAACAGATCCTCCATCTTCAAATTCCACTTTTCAAAATTATTTCTAGAAAATTTATCCACCTCTATTCTCCCTGATGAAATTTCCATCTAAAAATTCTTGCAACAAGGTCACAATGTGTCTTCTACACAAGCTCCCACTCAAATCTGAATTAGTTCAAAAAACCCAACAACCCACAATTGAAACCAAAGGTGATCAAGCTCTAATACCACTTGTAAGGAAGCTAAGGTAGTGAAACAAATTCTTACACTAATCTTGAGAGGAGAATAATGCAAAACTTTTATAGATCTTTAACAGTTATAGAAACTTAAATAGAAATTGACATAAATATCATGCATACCACAACACAGTGATTTACATGGGGAAAACTATTTTGGGATAAAAACCCTACACTCCAAAAGCTTCCTAATATATTATTTAGAAATCACAAAGATTGCAATATACTTGTAGAGCAAGCTTCTCATAGGAGTATCACCACTCAGAAATCCAGAGGCAACACAACTGCTATCAGACTCTCAGAATACATCACAATACATAGTTGTAATACAATGCCCTCATAAAATAGGGTTGCCTTCTAGGGCAAGTCAAGCTAATAAAATATCGACTATTAGATATGATACATAATGATGAATGGTATGGATTTACAATAATAAAATATAAATAAAATTTTCCTTTCAGGGGTGCTACCCCTAAGCCCTCACCAAGGCATGCTACTCCAGGACCCCAATCGAGGGATGATCCCCTCAGACCCCTCGTGGGGGAGATCCCCCCCACGCCCTGCCCCCCTTCATCATCAGATGAACAGTACCTTATGTATCAATTAATGATAATAAGTTTCCACAATCCATATCATGAGTGTATAGTTTTTCTGGATTTGATTGTGTGCAAATTTTTAACATCAACGTTTCGGATCACACTACATGATCCATCATCAGGATGAAGAGAGCATGAGAAATGAAAGGATGAATGCAGACTTAAACAAGATAAAAAGAAGAGAGGGAGGGAAGGAGAGGATGATGAAGAGAGCATGAGAAATGAAAGGATGAATGCAGACTTAAACAAGATAAAAAGAAGAGAGGGAGGGAAGGAGAGGATGCACGTAGACCAAGGACAAGGCTAAAGATGAGGGATCATGTAGTGTGATCCGAAACGTTGATGTTAAAAATTTGCACACAATCAAATCCAGAAAAACTATACACTCACCTTATGTATCAACAGTGCCTTATGTAATTGCAAGGTTGAGACACATTTTCTCAACAATTTGGAACTTTCTTTAGTATCCTCTCCATTAATGCATTTCAGAGACATTACCTAGCCTTGACCTTTCCTATCAACCTAGGAGAACATGTTAGTGCTACCCTAAAAAGTGCCTTATCAATCATATTTCATCAAATTAACCTCGACAAGTGTTTTTTTAATAATTCTTGATTAAGCAAAACCTAAACTTTTAAATCATATTTGAATGCATGCAAAAGAGTTAGATAGGGGTGCTAGCACCCTATTCAAGTGTTTTTCCTAGAAATTTTAATTTTCCATTTTTTCAATCTCTAATTTTAGGGATGTGAATTCATATTTGGGTATTGGTGGTAATTTACTCCTAAAAATTGAAATTATATGAGTTACCCTACACTTTAATTTATTCCAATGTTCCACTATAAATACATGAATTATTATTTCAAATTAAAAGAAGCAATTACAATACAACAAAGATCTACCAAAATATTCCCATTTTTATAGATTTACAAGGCAAGTTTCGTAATTAATCAAGCTAACATAATGATTGGATTTTGATGTCAATGGAAGGACATGATGGAATCTAGGTTTTGGAGATAGCTTTGGCTTCCTTCAAGCACCTAATGATTTATTTTCAAAGTGTTCTCATCTTCATTCTTTGATCTCCTTGCTACCTGAAGTAAGGTATTTACATATTTGGATTTTCCCTAGGGTATTTGACTTTCTCTTGCGTTGATCTTGCTTGTTTCATTTATTAATCCTTCTCTAACACACTTGAGTTGGATTTTTCTCATTTTATCTAATTACATCCTTACACACAATTAAGGTTAGGAGTACATACACATTCTATCAGTTAATCAATCGGTTATTTATGGAGGTAAAAATACCAAAATGAGGTTTTAATCAAAGAAAACTCCTATATAGACACCCCTTTCCCCCTCTTTGTTGTGATTTTATAGGTTCATATCCAAAGACAACAATTTGTAGAGCGAAAGAGTAGAGTGAAAACCTATAGGTTTTAGGCCAAAAATTTGTAGATCAGGATCTACACTTCTCAATCAAGGGCACCAACACCCGTGACCTCCCAATTTAGCTTCAAATTTGTAGAACAGGTGCACAAAAATCTACCCTTCTTAGATTTGTCTTCAATATGTAACTTTTCTTTTTCGTCTATGCAAATAAATTACATTTTTAGATTTGGTGTCATAGTTATTTAAATCAATTAAATCCACATTAAATTCAATCAATTTACAAGACAACAAAAGAACCAAGTTCAAGGTAGATTGGCTCTCTTTTAGTTTGTTATCCAATCTTATTACCTTGTCTTCTTGGCTTCTAATGTTGATGTGAAGAAAGATTGATCTTAGTAATATTTACACTAGGTCTAGGATCTCTTTTCTCCATATCACATTTTTGTGAACCCAACATATCCTACACTTGGAAAAAATTATGATTTATTGTTCCTTAGATATGAAATTGTCAATCAAAATAATTTCCAAAATTGAGTCTCTTTATGTTTGCCAAAAAGTGTGATTGTATTGAAAAGAAAGTGTGTTTGTTTTATTTTATCCAAAAAGATTTGAAATATTGTTCATTTGAATTTCAATAATACAACAAATCTATAGATAAATTCCATAAAATTCCTAAATTATTGCATGAATTGGTGGAAAATAAGAGCATTTTTGGAAATATTGCAAACCCTAGTTCATTGCATTAGGTCATATTTTACAAAATTGGGGAAAATGGAAAAAGAATTGTATTAGACCTAGACTATCACAATCTCAAACCTCTTTTTAATATATCAGTTGCCAAAATTTTCAAAACTTCAAAAGATCATACCTTTGGTCTAGGGTGTTAGCACCCCTAAACTGCTTAATTTTAACCAACTTTTAGATATAGACTAATATTTGTCTTTTTTGTGCAATTCTAAAACATCTTTTTGAAAACTGTGTCTATAACAAACCTGATTTGTTGTGTTTGATTATAACTTGTCTTAAGGAGCATAAACATAAAATTAAACCTTATAATTAATGTTGTAGTTAATCTCTTGGAGAAAAACAACAATCTAATCATGTTGTATCTTTTTCTACAAGTTTTCTATGCATATGATGAGCCTTTTAGCAGTGATGATTTTTATGAAGCCCTTGATGATTTCGTCTCATCTAAATCATCCACTAAGACTCCAAAATCTTCAAAATTTCAAATATTAATAAACACAATAGATTCAATTACACCACAATTGATTCTTTACCCTCCTTCACATAAACCTCAACTACAAAATCAACCTGTGCTTAATATTGGATCACTTCCAAACCAAATGAAATATCTCTTAGTGTAATTAATTATTTATTACACTAGCATAAGTTAACTTAGGTCATATATCATTTATTCCTAGGTTGCATTTTAATAAATCATTTAATAATGGGGTAATATCCCCTTCCATGTTTGTAGGGATAAGATTCCTTCTAGAAGATGAGTTGTCCTTCTAGAACTTATCTCAACATTTAATAATCATCTAGACACGGTTCACATGTTGTTAGATTTTGACACATGGCAACATCTCATGCATCTTAGATTTTCATTCTTTCCTATATAATCAGGCACCTTGTTCATTTGTAATATATCAATCAAATGTCAATCTATGATCTAATGTTGTAGATCAATAGCAATCTTTGTTTGCAGCCCTGAGTTGCAACACTTTCTGTGTGGTGTAATTTCTCTTCGCAAGATCCTTTGAAGTGTGCACAACTTCACTGGATGATTCAGCATCCATTATTCTAACATGGTATCAGAGCCATTCCATTGAGAGTTCATCATAGGATCAAGAAAGTTGGGTTGGAGAGATTCTTGCAGGCTGAAGGTTTCCATTAAAGGCTACTTGTTTCCTCCTGGGGACCAAGCTAATTTTTGAAGCAGATGGAGTCAGATCTGAGCTTTCCATTGTCTTCAAAATGCCTCAAAACCCTAGGATTTCCTTCCCAATCATCAAAATCAGATACATCAACCCAGGAGCCATCAGAGGTATTTTTAGGGTTTACAAAATCAATCGTACTATTTGTACAATTTGCAGCAAAAAATCATCCCGGTCAGTTGTCCTCTAAGGCAAAAAAAAATTAGTTGAAGGCCATTTTTCATTTATGGGCAATTTCTAAAGTTTGCAGAAAAATAAATCAAATCGACCCTCTTTTTTAATTGCAGTCGACATCAAATATTTTTTTCAGCATGCATAAGGGTTTGATTTATTTTTCCATCAGCTTAATTTTTCAGTCGGCATATAAATCATAAGTTTTTGTATTTGTTCTCCATTGGCATACTATACATCACTATCAGCATATCAAAGGGGTTTTGATTTTTTATTCCGCAGGATTATATTTTCTATCAGTAGCATATAAAATTTTTGGTCAGCATTTGAAATATAATCAAAATTTAATTTTGAATTTCTTTTTGCATCATTCAAAATTTTATTTGTCGGCCATTCAATTCAAAGTCTGCATAACGAATTTCGTTGGTTGACTACTTTTATTTTTTGTAGGAGTACCGTCTGTGATGTGACTGGATGCTGCCAACATTGTCAGCCCATTTGGGGGGTCGGCCCCACCGATGTCATCTTCTTCACTGGCACTTTGGTCCCCATTCACCGGCCTGTGTTCATCCTCCAACCACTGCCGACCGTTCGAGTCCTTGTCACTGATTTCGTTCTAACCGGAGCATCCTCCTACCGGACAAAGTCTTCACCACTGGCTTTGTCAATGGCATGGTTCCCGCCAACGACCGTGGGGTCCGCTATAGGGAGCGGTGCCACCCCTTCCAGCACCTCTACTTGGTTGCTCCGCCCCACTGCCACTAGATTTGGTGCCTATCCTTTTTTTTTGCCACAACCCGCCCCCTAGTCATATCAGTGACTGGGGGCTTTTTTTTTTAACTCCTAGTGCTTAAATTTTGCACCGATTTAGCCAGCAAAGTGCCAAATCAAGGCCTTTTTTTTGTTTTATCATAACTTTCACCCACAGTGTCAAAAATCGACAAACAAGATACCATCGGAAAGAGAATTTTGTCTAATTTCTAGTGGTGCAATCTATTCTATGAATTTTTTCTCACAAAAAATTCTACAGCCAACTGAAGTCAAAACCCTAGTTTGGACATAAAGGCTTATAACTTCTCATCAGATTGTCAGATTTCAGTGATTTCAGTGGCATCAGGAAGGTTATTCAAAGCTTTTTTTATCAATCTACACCCCTTGATTGTTTTCAGCTCTAGGTACTCTTGCATAATATTTTTTTCAATTTGGTGCATTTGATCAATAACTTGGTTATTCTGAAGCTTGGGACAAGATTTTTTTATCCAGATAGCATCACTTCAGTTGCAAATCATCTTTGGAAGTCTTTCTTTGTTGTTGAAGGTCAGTGTCTTTGTGTTTTTTTGGAGAAAGTTCATTATGGGGCTTGCATATACTCCTTCTCTAGTTATGTTGCATAAGGGTAACTATAAGCAATGGCAAGATGGGATCAGCCACCATCTCCAATCACTTGATTTGTTGCCACATCTGTTTGGTATAGTTCTGCATTCGAGTGAAGGTATTCATGAATTTTCTTGGAGTTGTAGTAGATACATTATTTTGGAGATCATTGACATGCAAGTTGATTGTGATGTTTTGAATTCTATTGATCATTGTGATTGTCCTCACATCCTTTGGACTAAGCTTTGGGAGATATATGGATATTCAGAAACTCCACCATTTCCCAGTGGTCATGATTCAGAATTTCACTATTCAGATCAGGTACCTCATAATGATATTGTTGTACAGGGAGTTGATTGCCTTGATCTTTCTGAAGAGGTTGACAAGGTTCCTTCAGGTGCTTCTTCTTCATCAGAGACAGTTGGTATCCCTTCACAGTCAGTGATTCCTTGTCCAAATTCATTGATTGAGACTTCCACCATCATCACTCATCAAGACACATTCAGTTTTCCAAACTTGACATCACACAGGATGGCTTCATTTCAGGTATCACTGACTTGGCTACCTCTACAAGTTTGGAGGACATGCTTGAGGGGATATCACTCCTCTATTCAGATATTTCATATATGAGACTTCTTCCCTTTCATTCCATTCAGGACTTCAGGTTTCTTCAGCATCTACCATTAGATTTGCTTCAGACTTCTTTTAGTGGTTTTGAGGACACTTCATTTAGGGGGGATATCAAGTCTCCATCACATCCATCACATTGTCTTTGGATATTGTTCAGCATTAGTTTCTGCATTGTCTTGGTTTGTCACCCTCTTCATTGATTGTGGCATCTTCATCTTCAAGCAAAGAGACACATGAGCAGAGTTTTGAGACATCATCGACATCCACATTCATCCTTTCTTCCTTCAATTCCTATCTGGAATGGGAAGCATCCCTACACTTGCACTTGGTTTTGTTTCTTCTAAAATGGAGACAAGTTGTTTGTCGACATTGGATCATGTTCTGTCTTCAGACACTTACCATCTTTGCAGGTGATCACATCTTCTAGGGGGATATATTCTCTCTCTCTTTCCCTCCTATAGGGGGCTTTTGATTGTATTGTATCCATGTGATGGATGGTGTCCTTGGGGGGTATTTGGGAGTCCTCCATCCTTCCCATCCTATCTCACATTTTTTCATTCTCATCTCCTTTTTGGAGAGGGGTTTTTTTCCCACTAGCTTTTGCCCTTTTCTCCAGTTGTGGGATATTTTTTGCATCTTCATGTACATGGGTACCTAACATGGCCTCTTAGTTGGGACCCATCATCATCATCTATCATCGATCATCTCTACATAATCATTGCATTTTCCTCCCTAAGTTGAACTTATGGGGGGGTGTTAGTGTAATTAATTATTTATTACACTTGCATAAGTTAACTTAGGTCATATATCATTTAGTCCTAGCTTGCATTTTAATAAATCATTTAATAATGGGGTAATATCCCCTTCCATTTTTGTAGGGATAAGATTCCTTCTAGAAGATGAGTTGTCATTCTAGAACTTATCTCAACATTTAATAATCATCTAGATAGGGTTCACATATTGTCACATGTTAGATTATGACACATGGCAACATCTCATGCATCTTAGGTTTTCATTCTTGCCTATATAATTAGGAAACTTGTTCATTTGTAATATATCAATCAAATATCAATCTATGATCTAATGTTGTAGATCAATATCAATCTCT
>VDFB02157936.1:241883-281464 GCA_007258455.2 Sequoia sempervirens | reverse complement strand
GTTGGATCATGAGGAATCCAATCACTCAAATACAAGTCAACCCACATCAAACATGAAGTCAATCGAATGAAAATTAAAAGATAAACAATCATACAAAAGGTGAAGGGCCTAGGGTGTAAGCAAAAGGGGTTAACGAAGCTAGTAGGTAGCCAATCCAAGATACTTCATTTAAGAGATATTTATTTAAGAAGGTGAAACCCTAACGCTAATTTGTTGCAATTTGTGATCAATAGGTGAATTCTAGGGCAAAGCAGGATAGGGGACATTATAGTTGCATCATCCAAGACCTATCTTAGATGCATTCGTAGGAAGGATGCAAGCTCCTCTGCGCCATAGACTTCTAGTTATTGTTTTGATATTTCATATTTGTTTGGAACATTTGATGTCATGGATTTCATATTCCATGAGTTTTGTATACATTTGAGTCTTTGATTATATATCTAAGTGTGCTATTTCCTTTAGCAACTCAGCTACAATTTGCGTTTATACTTATGTGATCGATGTATACTTGTGTATGTGATCAAATTAGCTTCTATTTGATGATGTTATTGTGTCTTTAAGGTTTATTTAATAAAGGGTGCATGAAACAAGTTTTAAATCCTTAAAAATCTCTAAATTTATAGGGTTTTTCATTTTGCCGAGTGTGCGCCGAGTCCCGAGTCGAGACACCCTTGCCGAGTCTACACCGAGTCCAAGTCTCGTAACTATGGGGACAACATTTAGGGAAAAAAATATGATAACTAGATAAGGTGTTTGCATAACTAATGATTGATGAACAACAACATAAAAGAGGATCTAACTGTGGGACAACATTTAGTGAAAAAACATGATAACTAGAGAAAGTGTTGGCATAACTAATGATTCATGACCAACAACATAAAATTAAGCCACACCTCAATATGCAAAAATGTATAATCTAGAATCAGATCCTATAACTGGTCAATGGTTATGAGTAACGATCCTAAATAAGAAACGCAACATAGAAAATGCTACATTAAAAAGACATCAGAATATTCATCAAAACAATTGCAGAGTTAAAATTGACGTAAGTTGGAGGAATAGTACAAATGTCAAAAACTTAAGTTTCTAGTCCAACAAAATTTAGAGAAAAACTAACAACTCCAAAAATTGATTAACGAAGGGCAAAGGAATTGACAGAAAACTCACATAAAACACTCTTTCGTCTCTTCGTTGATATGCTTGTACTCACAGTCCTCCTCATGGCACTTTCCAAACCGCAAAAAGTTTCGACAGATTGGCATCCGCCTCTTATCATACTGATGCAAATACTCACAAGTATCGCCTTTCATACACAGTCCTTTAAGCCAGTGTCTGCAAACAGTCTGCCTGGTGCTCTTACTCTTAGACCTAACAAATGCTGTACTTCTACCCACATCAGAAGCTAACACCAAATTTGAACTAACAGCCAAATTCGAAGTAGCAGATAAATTTGAAGGAGCAATCAAATTTGGACCATTTGAATACAATGGGGGTTTACCAAAAGTGGGTCCTATTTTTACTCCCTCCTCAAAATCAAACGTCAGACCTCCCTCCACATCGTCCATTGCCCTAACTGTGTGTTCTAAACCCTGATTCTTCTTCAAAATCTGAATCTTTTTAAAACCCTAATCTCCTTCCAACCCTAAATCCCCATTTGAAGCCCTGAACCCTCAGTCTACACCCTAAATCCACTTCAAACCCAAAATCAATTTGAACTCTGAACACTTGTCATAACCCTAGCTCCAAAGCAGCTTAATTTGCTTCGTGTTTTGGCTCTGGGTGGATATCTCGATCAAGCTCATTTGATCTACTAGCTGAGCGAAAAGATCGGAAAAAAGTATTTGAGACTCCGTAAAAAAAATGCCCAGAAATCCAAAAAGCTTGTTGAATTCATCAAGATTGTGACCAAATATTAGGCAATCTGAACATTTACCTCAGCCTTTCTTTCTGGTACTTGAAGGGCTATGCAATCAAATTTTAGTGACTGTGCAAAGTGGCCATTAGTTTAGGTGAAGTCTGGTTCAAAAATTTCACCAGAATTTTACTTAAATTTGTGCTGTTGAATAACCTCTTTTCTTAAAGCAGGCGAATCCTCTTCGGATCTGCGTTTAGTCTTCACTCAAATTCATATTGGCTGTCACTGTAAATATGCTTCCATTAATTTTTTGAAATTTTTCATATTTTGCAACTTTTGAATTCCCGCGAAACTAAAACATGGTTAAAAACATTCACGCGTTCCAAATAGGGAGCGCTTCTTCTTATATCTTTCTGAATTAGGCCATTTTATACTCAATCTACGTGTTTTTTTGTATTATATAAGGGGGTCACAAAAACATAACCAGTTACATCGAAATGTACAAAAATAAGAGGCCAAGCCTCACATCAGGAGTATCACGATATCTACATATCAGATAGTCCTATACATAGATACAAGAAGGAAACCAAAAGACTAGTGTAAGATATCATCATGGGTGTCTACCCAAGCAGTCCACCCCATAGATCCCTCCATCCACACAATGTTTTTATTCTCTTGGATTTGTGCAAGCATAAGGATTTGGTCTTTTTTGGAGTTTTTGTTTTTCTTAACCCCCTGGTTAAGCTTCTTGCAAGTCCTCTCGAACATCTGCAGGTTATCCATATTCTCCCTCCAATCATATCCATCCTTCATCTCAAAAACGAAGAAAGTGGCATATCCCGTCTTCAGAAACCTTTTGAGCTTTTTCTTATCAATCAGCATAGTAGTATGAACCTGCAAGAAGATTTTAAAATATGTGAGTTTTCTAAAAGACTCAGTAAGAACTTTGGGGTTGGTTTGATACCTTTCCTCGTTTCTACATTTCCAAATCTGCCATAAAATATTAGAAGAGAGAATGTTCCAAAACAGATTAGTATCTTTTTTTAGCCCATCAATATGCCCAGTAATAATTTCAAGAATATTAATATTCATAGGATAAGTGATACCAAACATATGCCAAATTTCCTTAGTAAAAATATAGTCAAAGAGAATGTGTCTACCAAACTCAGGTAGTCTGCACAAGTTACAGTAATCAGCCGCAGAGTTATCTTTTCTAATTGGGAGTATGTCAAGAACCAACAGCCATTTAAAACATTTTATCTTAGGCTCAATAGGGCCTTTCCACAATATATCAAAATACTTCTTCCTAGAGCAGATGTCAAGGGTGGAGTACCAAACAAAATTGACATGGTCAATTATGGCATCATTATATCCAATCACATTGTAGATGTTTTTAGCTTTGATTTTGGATATAATGGTCCTATCCAGCCATTTACAGTTTAAATATCTATGAGAGTCCATATGACAAGTAGTAGGTAAGTCCTTGGTAGCTTTAAGAATCATATTATAAGTTTTCTTCTGGGAGGTCGGGATATCAAAATTGCTTCTAAGTTCATCCCAACTAATTATCCTGTCATGCTCAAAGAGGTCAGCCAATTGAGAAATGCCCATATTAGACCAGTATCTAGCAGAGCAGCCTTGGGAGAGGGCGAGGGGTTTGCCAGATGAGTGCAAGTTCCACCAGATGGACCTTTCACCATATAGCTGATTATCATCATGGAAGGCCTTGTTAGTAATATATTTCCTGACATGATTCCAAGCTTTCCATATGGATCTAAAGATAGCAGATCCTTGTACAACAATAGGAAAGTTGCCAATAATCAGATCATTAAAAGGCATATTCTTCCAAGATTTTGCATTTTTGGGGAATCCCCTTTCTATATTGTTCCTAACAAGGATCTTCCATGGATCATTACCATCCATAGAGTGAAAAATCCACTTGGCGGCAAGGGCAATCCCTTGGAGTTTAAGATCCTTCAAGCCCAAGCCCCCAAGGAGCTTATCAATATGGCACCAATCCCATTTAACAGCATGCATCTTTCTATTTCCTTTACCATCAGACCAGAGAAAGTTTCTGACGGCCTTTTGTATTTCCAAGATTTGGTAATTACTGAACATCCAAGCTGAGGAATAGTAGATATTATAGGAAGAAAGAATTTTTTGGTAGACTTTAATTATGCCAACCAAGGATAAAGATCTGTTGTGCCACTTATCCAACTTCTTAGTGATTTTATCTTTAACCCAAGACCACATATCCTTAAGGGGGGGTTCAATAGAAAAAGGTATGCCCAGATATCTCACAATTTTATGCGAACCTCCCCATTGAAAATCATAGATTTTTAAACCAGTCAGGGGGATACTCATCCCATCCAAGACATATAGATTTGGAGTGGGATAAACGAGCACCAAAAATAGTGCAAAAGAAACTGAGGTTGTTTTGTAGAGCTTCAAAGTTGTCAACAATGGCTTCAAAGAAAATAGCAGTATCATCTGCAAATTGGCAGTTTATAAGCTCTTCATTATTAGGGAGAGATATGCCCCTGACAGCAGGGGAGATTGAGTTATCTCTAAGAATGTAATATAGGACATCAGAGGCAATAACAAAGAGGGCAGTGGCCAAGGGGCAACCTTGCCTGATGGATCTACCAAGGGGGAAGGAGTCTGAAAGGGAGCCATTAACATCACCTTGGGCAAAAGCATCATTGAGCAACATATTAACAGAATTGCAGAAAACACTAGGAAATCCAAAAGCCTCAAGCATCATGGAGATAAAGCTCCATTCCACCCTGTCATAGGCCTTTTCGAAATCCAGAAGAAACATAGCAGAATTTTGCTGAGAGTAATTGGCCCAATTCATGGCTTCCCAACTGGTGATCAGATTCTCAAGAATATACCTTCCTTTAATGAAACCAATTTGGTTAGAACAAACAAATTTGGGCAGGATATTCTCAAGTCTCAGAGCCAAGATCTTGGCAAAAATTTTATAGGAAACATTAAGGAGAGTGATAGATCTCCAATTTTTAATGAGAGCTTTGTCCCCATCCTTAGGAATCAACTTAATAATACCCCTGTTGATGGAGCTACCTAGGGAACCCATAGCTAGGGCTTCCGAGTAGTATCTTGAAGATCTTTGCATATCCAACTAATATTAGCCTTGTAAAACTCCACAGGGAGGCCATCGAGCCCAGGGGCCTTGTCATTATTAAGGGAGTTAATGGCTTTTTCAATTTCCTCCAAGGAGATATCTTTAGACAGCAGGTCAGCATCTATAGTGGAGATCCTATTAGGGATAAGAGATCTGTACTGATTTCTAAGGGAAGTAGCCTCCTCTGAATCCTCAGAGGCAAAAAGATTTTGGTAAAATTCAGCAAAGGCCTCTTTGATGTTGTCAAGGTTAGTTATTTCTTGATTATCAACTATAATTCTCTCTATAGTTTCATTGGACTGTTTATGCTTGATGAGGTTAAAGAAAAATTTAGAGCCACGATCACCAAATTGTATCCAGTGAGCACAGGATCTAATTTTGGCGCCTCTATTTTTAACATGTTGGTGTTGTCTAAGGGCTTCCTTAGCATTAATCACATGAGAGATGAGATCATAGTCTGAGGGATTGGATTGGATGTTAGTTTCAGCTTTATGAAGGTCAGAGGAGAGATTTTTTTCGGTAAACCTATAGTCCTTGGCCGTTTTTTGGCCAATGGTCTTTAACAGATTCTACCAAGTGAGAATGTTCGTGTTCCATCTATCCGTGTGAGAGCTGGTGGGAAAGTTATTCCTGTTAATGAATCTAATGATATGAATGGCAACAAGAGCGTCCTCATCTTTAAGAAGACTAGTATTCAGGATAAACTTGGGATTGGAGCCTTTGTTGTGCATAGGGGAATTATTAATTCTAATACAAGTGGAGATAGGATGGTGATCGGAGAGGGAAGTGGAGGTGACGAGGACAAATTTGCCCAGGTTATCAGGCAAAACATAGAAGAAATTTTTATTAGCATAGAAACGGTCAAGTCTAGAATATATTCTAGAGGGACCTTGTTGGAAATTACACCAAGTATGCCATAAGCCTGGATTTGTGTCTTTATTTCCAGCCAAGGGGTCAAAGAAATGTTTAGCATTTTTCATTCTATTCCAGTGAATTTTTTCCAGGTCTTTCCAAGCAAACGGAAGACCACCAACTTTTTCCTCCTGGTATTCAACCATGTTGAAATCCCCTCCCACAAGCCACGGGATATTAGGGAGAGCAGCCAGCCAGTCCCAGAGGCTCGCTCCCTCCCTAAAATCATTCAAGGCATAAATAGAGCATATGCCAAAGACATTGTTATTGTAATTAATAGTAATCCACACTGCTCTATTACAAGAGGAGAGCCCATTTCCAATGATATAATTCTCCCATCTCGAGTTAACCAGAAGCACAACTCCACCCCTGCCCCTAGGGTGGTTAGTACAGTATTTGATAGCATCTTTCCAAAGGAAGTTAAGATTGGATTCAAGTACGAATCCAATAGCTTTAATCTCTTGCAACATCAAGAAGTCCATGGAATTATAGGTATCTAAATAACGCTTAATAACAAACTTCTTGTCAGGGGATTCAAGCCCCCTTATGTTCCATGAGATGCAATTCATGGGAAAACATGCGGGGGGGAACAATGGTTTGCAGACCCCACAATTGGGGCCATAGCTACATAAGGGATATCCCCATGCTTTTTATTGGAGGAGTTCTTATTTTTGGAGTCCAAATGCCTCCCCTGTCGTTTAGATGTGGGGAAATCTCCCTTGAATTCATCATCATTATCTGAAACAGCAGGGGACAGGATATCCACATCCATGGACTGCTTTGGGTGGAGATTAGCGGAATCGGAGGAGTGCTTACAGGCAGGGATGACCTCAAGCATACAGTCGTCACTAAGCTCTTTGAAGATCTTACGAGGGAAGTTTTGGGGAGGCGCCGAGTCAATGCAATTGTTAGAGGGGTCCTTGTTGATCAAACTTGTTGGGGGGGAACTAATTTGGGTTTCCTGTGAGACGGCCAGGACGGGGTTGTTCGTGCTGGAGGCTAGCAGAGGATTTAAGGACATGGAGGCCGCAATGGAGGTGTTAACTAGCTTATTGGTCCTTCGTCTACACTTATTGGATTTTTTTGTCATGGTTTGGAACCCGTCATTTTGAGTCTCATTCTTAAAAAACAAGGAATTAGCCGAGATTAATGTAGGGGAAAGGGCAGCAGGGATGGACAGGGAGTTGGAAGCCATAGTGGGGAGGGGATTAGAAGGCTCAGCTATATGAGGGGTTTTGTTCATAGAGGATTCCACATTAGGGTTAGCAATATCAGTGGATTTTTGGAGAGGCGAGGTCTTAGCCGGCATAGGTTTTTTTTAAGGATGGGGCAGTCCTTCCTTAGATGCCCTTCTCTTCTACACAAGAAACAAGCGTTCAGACCCCCAAGAATTTCAATAGGACAAGAGTAATTATCCTCAGAGATGTTAATGTTAATATCAGCCAAAATCTCTTTACTAGGATTCAACGAAATAAGTATCCTGGCATCCATATGAGGAACCAATCTCACAGTGTCATCCATTTGAATGACTTTACCAAGTGGTTCAAGCAATTGGGGAAGGAAATGCCATAGAAATGGCAGGATTTGTTTAACCAAGATCCACCAAGGGGCTGAGAGGGCAAGAGCCTCCTCATGAATGGCCTCGGGAGACCAAGCCAAGGCGCAAAAGGAGGTAGAACCCACGGTCCAATATTGTTTTTTAAGAACTTCGGCCTAGGATTCATGATTAGCAAAGAAAATCACATATAAACCTTTCTGAATTTTCCTACAAAATGAAATATGGAAACCAAGTTTGAAGTTCCAATAGTTATGGAACCAATCATCTAAAAAATTTCTGGGAAGGCATTTATCCACTTCAACAACAGAGAAAAAAATAGCAAAATTCCTTAATCTATTTTTTTCCTTCATAATTTCAACAACCATTTCCGGATTTGGAGAAACAGAGAAAGGTAAAGCAACAACCCCATTGTTCTTACCGGATTCACAGGCTCCATGAACACTCGACAAGTTAAACCTTGCACTCGCGTCAATGGCAATACCAGAGTTAGCAACCGCCTCGGAGAACAATTTGGGTCTTGCAAGCAATGAATTGTTGGTTTTAGTGGGATTAATTATGTTTGGTATGTTAGACTCCATTGATTCCCTAGGCATAACCGAAGGGGAAATAGGGGGTACGACCTCTGCCGAGCAACAGAGGGAAGATGGAGAGGTTTCATTCATGTTAAATGCATTAAAAGAAAAAGGAGCGAGCACACATGTCAATGCGTCGTCACCGGGGAAACACAATTGCCTGTCACCGTATTTCGCCACTTTTCGAGGATACTACAACCAGGTCTCCAGTTGATCTTCCAAAGTCACAACTATTGGTCCAATAGTGATAAAAATATTGGGCATTATATAAACAACTACTATCACAACTATTGAAACATGCTCACATACTCAGTCCTCTCCCCTACTACTCGCATGGTTCTGACAAACTAAACTCTACGTGTTTTCCATTTAGCCAAACTTCTTAATAAAACTTTATTAATACTTAAATTAGTAATAATATTTAAATGGTGTTATTAAATAATCAATAGATATATTATCTTTAATTAAAAAAATCAATTATTATATATTTATATTTTCTAATATGATTGTTTATTAAAAAATAACTTCTAAAATATTTTAATTTATAAATATTGATGATTGTCTTTTAATTCATTTTTCACACAAAAGTGAATAGGGGCCTCCAGAAGGATATCTCTCGATGTATTTTATATATATTATTAAATATATATATATATATATATGCTAGTAGCATTACAACGCAACATGTAAAATATTAAATGAATATTAGGGCATTAAATGAATATCAGGGTTGGGGATAGGTTAGTGTTAGGGTTATCGTTAGGGTTAGGAATACAATTAGGGTTAGGGATAAGGTTACAGATGGAATTAGGGCTAGCAATAGAGTTATGGTTAAGGTTAGGGTTAGTTTTAGGGTTTGATGATAAAGTTAGGGTTAGGGTTAGAGATAGAATAAAATATTGGTTAGGGTTAGGTTAGTTTATGAATTAGATTTAGGATTGGGGATAAGGTTAGGGTTAGGGTTAAGATTAGAGTTAGGGTTAGGGTTAAAGATAGAATGTGCGTTAGGGTTAGGGTTAAGGTTAAAGGTAGGATTGAAGATATAATTAGGGTTAGAGATCAAATTAGGGTTAGCAATGGAATCATGGTAAAGGTTAGGGTTAGGGTTAATATTAGGTTTTGGGTTATGGTTAGGGTTAGAGATAGAAATAGGGGTTAGGGTTAGAGTTAGGATTATATTAGAGTTTGTGTTGGGGATAAGGTTAGGGTTAGGATTAGGGTTTGAATTAGAGTTAGTTTAGGGAAAATTTTAGAGTTAGGATTACAATAAGGTTTATAGATCGATTTATAGTTAGGGTTGGGGTTAGAAATAGTGTTAGTGTCAAGGTTAGAATGAGGGTTAGAGTTATTATTAGAATTAGGGTTAGGTATAGGGTTATGGTAAAGGTTAGGGTTATGGTTAATGTTAGGGTTTTGGTATGGTTAGGGTTAAAGATAGAAGTGAATCCTAACATTATCCCTTACCCTAAATGAACCTTGACATTATCCCTTACCATAATTGAACCCTAACCCTAACCTTAATTGAACTATAACCCTTATTAAATCATAACCATAATTAAATATTAACATTAGTTAAATTCTAACCCTAACTATAACTAAAACCCAACCCTAAGTAAACACTAAGTTTAATTAAACCCTAAACATAACCCTAACCCTTTGAACCCTAACCCTTATTAAACACCAATTGAACCTCAACCCAAACCCTAATTAAATACCAATTGAACCTTAATTGTAACCCTAATTGAACCTTAACCCTAATTAAACCATAATCTTACTACTAATTAATCCCAAACCCTAACCCTAACCCTAACCCTAGGTCCAACCGCAACCATAATCTTAACCCATAACTCCTAACCCTAACCCTAATTAAAATCCAATCCTAGTTATAACCCTAATTGAACCCAACCCTAACCCCAAGCTTTATCTTAGAACCAGAACCCTAATTGTAACCCTAATTGAACTTGAATCATAATTGAACCTAAACCATTACACTAATTGAACTCTAACCCTAATTGAATCCAAACTTTAATTCAATCTTAATCATAACCCTAATATTGAGCCCAAGCTTTATTTCAGAGCCCTAACCCAAACCCTAAGCCCAAAATTCTAGCTAATGCTAACCCTAAGCTTTATTGAAGAACCCTAATTGAACTCTAACCCTAACTCTAATTAAATTATAACCCTAACCCTTATCATAATTTTAACCCTAACTCTAACTATAACCCTAATTCTACTTCTAACCCTAACTATAATTCTAACTCTTCATAATTCAAATTCTAACATTAACCCTAATTCTAATAGCAACCCTAATTCTAACTATAATAATAAAATTGAACCTTTACCCTAACCCTAATTAAAACGTTACCCTAACCCAACCTTAACCCTACCCCTAATGCTAATTACACCTAATCCTAATTGAACCATAATCCTAGTTAAGTCATAACCCTATTAAATCGTAATCAACAACTCTAATTATAGCCTTTAACCTTAAACTCTAATTGAACTCTAATCAAACCCTTTTCAACCCCAATCCTGATTAAACCTAATCCTAATTGATCCCTAACCCTATCCCTAACCCTGACCTATTTTAAATCTAACACTAACTAATTCCTAATTAAACCCTAACCCTGATCCTAATTTATCCCTAACCCTAACCCTAATAATAACCTTAATTGAACCCTGCATCTAACTATAATTAAATCCTAAACTTAACACTAATTGAAATTTAACCCTAACCCTAATCATAGTTGTGCCCTAGCCCTAATTTAACCCTAACCTTATTAGCACCCTAACCCTAATAGTAATATTAATTTAATCCTATAGCTAATCCTAATTGAACCCTAATTGTAATTAAATCTTAATCTTAACCCTAACTCTAACCCTAATTTAATGCTAATAAAATCATAATCCTAATTAAAAGTTCCCATTATATAATTTATATAACATAAAAAAATAAACTCCATAAATAACCCTATCTTTAATCAATTTTATTATATGTAATCCTAATCAAAACCTAACACTAATTGAACCTTAATTAAAACCTAACCCTACATGAACCCTAACCTTAACTAAAATGTAAGCATTATTGAAGGCTTACCCCAACCCTAACCTAACCCTTATTGAATTGTAATAGTATTTGTAACCCTATATAAACCCTAAATTGATCCTAGAACCCTCACACAAATCTGACCCTAACACTAAATGAACCCTAACCCCAACCATAATTGATTTGTAAAACTAATTGAACCCTAACCTTGAAAAAATGTAATCTAAATTAATTTAAATTTATTATATTTTCTTTCTATTTAATTTTGCAATTTTATATTAATTTTAGATGTGCACTTACTATGAAAAGGTCTTATATTAGACTATATATTTAAATTGCTATATTTGTGTACAATAAAATCTTTAGTGAAATCTTGAATTTATACTATTTATTTATAAATATTTATTTATTTTGAATAAATGGAATATGAATGATTTTTTTGTTTTTTAAATGTTTTCAATTTTTCAAAAAAATTTAAATATTTTTTAAGATTTAAATATATTAATTTAGAAACTTATTTTTATGTGTAATAGTTAATTTAGGATATATATTTTTTATTCAACTTTCTAATTTTTGAATTTTAAATACATTAATTTAGAATTTTTAAAAAGAACAATTATTTTTCATTCTCTCATAATTTTATTTTATTCTAGTTTAAAAAAAGTATTTTACAATGATATGAATTTTTTTTTTTATATATACAAGAGTTTATATTATATTGATTTAAATATAGAAATATACACCTATTGCTAAGCAGGAAAATGCACCGATCAACCAGAGCCTAGAAACTTCCAAACTAACCACGACCAGCACAAAGAATAATTTCAAAGCAAATTTTACAAATTTGGCAATACCTCTACCAAAACCAAAAAACACTACTCAAATATCCTCATTAGACTATAACTAATTTACTGCAAAGTAAGGAAACCACATAATTCACAGGAACCCGTTGAGATTGGAAAAGGACACAAAATCCTCCACCCATTCGAATCCATCAGCCACCATTAACCCTAGCAACTTTTTTAGGTACTCCACCGCCACAGCCATGATCATTCAATAGCGCTTGGGAGCCACACCGCTCAAATCCAAGAGGAAAGGAAAGAATTTGACTACATCTTCTATGTTCTGTAGAAGCTCCAAATCCATAGGACGCAAGATCCCCATACCAATAATCACCGCTTTTAGAGTCTCCTCCAAGCCACCAACCAAATCTCTATGAAACAACCACACCAACAACTCCTTCGCTTCCGCCTTACGCACTTGGCTATTAAGAAAAGAGGCCAAACATGAGGAGATGTGAGCATTATCCCTCCCATACTCATTCTGCTCAATGTGGTCAGGTGTTGCCACAATAGTGTGTCTCACTCTTGGGGCATGCTGATTTTTGCCTAAAATCACTAGTTTTAGAAAAAAAACTAATGATTTAAGTCTTGAGAGGCTCCATCTAAAGGGTTTTAATTGAAGAGGGATAGATAATACCCCCTTATATCAAACCCCCTTGGATAGAACCCCTCTAGTATTAAAACATACCCACAATGGAGTCTCCTTCGCACCTATCAAAATGTTGGCAAAAAACAACTTTTTCTTTACCTTTTGAGGGATTAAATAACATCATTTAAAAATTATATTTTGTAAGATTGTAGCCCTCAAAACGAGCTTTCCAACAAGTATATTTTTGATATATTTTCATTTTATCATGTATTTAATTTTTAATTTTTACTAAACATAGGTTTTTCTCCGAACATCAAGCTATTTGTTGTGTAGAGGTTGAAAAATAGTAAACCATTGTAAAAAAAATTCAAAAAATACTCATTCTCTAGGTATTGATTTCCTTGTTTCACTGCAAAAATAAAAATTGGATTTCGATATACACACAACAAGTTAGCTTGTACGACACACATGTATGTCGAAATTATAGTTATAGTGACTTCAAAAATTAATTTAAAATAAAATATTCAACAAAAAATAATGAAAAAATATCCTTTCCCTAGATATTGATGTTGAGAATCTATATTTCAAAAATTATAATTTAATCTTTTATAGAAAAAAAGTTATGTTGTACGACACAAACGCTACTTTATGAAAATGTTGTTTTTTGTTTAAAAGCAGTTATTAAAGAAAATGTTGAAAGATTCATTATTTATTTCACAAAAATTGAAAAAAAATATAGTTAGAATCTACACACAAATTTCCACAAATCACTAGTTCACATCATCTTCAAATTCTTAATGGTTTAACTGCTATAGGTCTCAAAAGATGAAGATTCAGTTAAAAACATTGATGTAAATGTCCATCTTGGGCAAAAAGTGAGACACAGTATTGTGATTTCACCTAGCCTCTCCCCACTACCATCTTTATTGTTGCAACCACGAGAGGATCGTTATTAAGCATAACACGCTTTAACCTTTGGTCCGTTATCTCCCCGAACAGGGCCTACCTCGTCTTTTCCCTCAAAAAAATTGGAGTATTGGCACTAAACCAAACCAGACCCTCCATTGAAACTGCAATTACAAATTTTGAACACCCGGCCAAAGCCATCCTCGAATGACTCCAATAGCCAAAAAAATGCTTTCCACCAACTCTTTGCCTTCCACAACTCACCCACACAAAAAGCTTTCAATGCAACTAAACCAACTCTTGCACACATAAATAAAGCTCGCGACAGTTGATCAATTCTTGCTTCTCATGAGCCAAACATAATTTTGATGCAAGGAAAGCTCTCTTTGCATGAGCGATTTCATCCTTCCTCCCATGCCTCGTATACAAAGCTTTCCTTAGAAAATGTGCTCTTAGCACTCAACCATCATTATGCGTACTCACCAAATCCAAGGAGATCGAGCACATACCCCAACAACCACCTCCATGTTGGATGCCCACAGCTATGCCACCTCACCAACCAACGGTATGCCCTTTGCTAGCATGGAGGGTCGCTCCCCCCATCCGCCCATTGAAATAATATTTTTATTTGTATAAATATTTTCCATATTTTTTAATTTTAAGTATAATATTTTAGAAACTTACTTTTATATGTAATAATAAATTTAGGGAAAGTTCTTTTATACTTAATTTTCTACAATTTAGAAACTTCTTTTTATGTGTAGTAATTTAACATTCTTTTTTATATTTTTTATTGGAAAAAATTACTTAAATAAATCCAATGAACTTGTGCATTCATTTCAAACACATAAATATGATATGATATGAGAGGCTAATATTTTAAGTGAAACAAAAAATCCAAAACAAATCATTCCGTTTTAAAAAATTAAAAATCAAAATTGTAATATTAATTTATATTATCTTATTATGAAAATTTTACTTTCAACAAAACTCCTCTCTTTTCTTATAGGTGATCATTCACATTTCTACTAAAAAAATATTTTCTAAAACACAAATCATCTCAAACATTTCTAAAGTCAATGTAAATGTCATATTTCTTCACTAAAAATTTCTTTTCTAAAACACAAATTATGTCAAACATTTTAAAAGACAATATAGATAATTTCTAAAAATAAAACATCTCTTTTTCTTTATATATTTCCATGTCTTTTTATTTCGAAACATATTTTTATGTTTAGTAATTTAACATTATTTTTGAATATAGTATTTTTATAAATATTTATTATTTTGATTGGAAAAGGATTACTTAATAAATCTATATAAAAAGCGTCAAAGATAACCTTATTTTAAAAAGATCTTGAATTTTTTTAAATTTTAAGTCTATTAATTTAGAAACTTAATTTTTTTTAATTAGAAATTTAGAAACTTAGTTTTATATGAAATAGTAAATTTACAATATTTCTTTTACACTTGATTTTATAAATTTTAGAAACTCTATTCTTGTGTAAAAGAGTTTGAACTTTTTTAGAACCCAATCTTTATCATTTTAAGAAAAAATATATATCACTAAAATTTTAGACTTAAATCTATATCGATATTAATTATTTAATAACTATATTCTTGTAACCCTAATTTAACCTTAGCCCTAATATAATCCTCATCCTAACCCTAACCATTACTCTGATTGAACCCTAACCATACCTAACCCTAACCCTAAGCTTGAACTCTAATTAAATCCTAACCCTAACACTTAACAATAACCCTAACCCAAACTATAAGCTTTATTATACAACCCTAATTGTAACCCTAACCCTAATTGTATCCTAAACCTAATTGTAACCCTAATTGAATGTAAAGCCCAATTGAACCCTGACCTTAACACCAAACCTTACCCTAATCAAACCCTAAGCCTAAGATTGATTGAACTTTAATTAAACCCAAACCCTATCATATGTGAACTCATTATTTATATCCAATTTAGCATGGAACATATAAAAAACTTACAAATATAGAATTTTATCATTTGTGAATTCATTATTGGAATACTTTTTTTTACTTGAAGTATAATTAAATGGGTATTGTTTTTATTAATGGAAATATCAAGTTTTTTTTTTAATTAAAGAGAGTGCAATCAACAAATTTACATCATCAAGTATTTAATCAACTATTTTCACCCCCACATTTTACTGTTTGACCCCCCATATATAGGTATGCTTCAAGTTGCTATACATTACCATGGTTGTTCATATACATGAACTGCGATTCAAGATCATCAACTATACCATATACAAATTCTGATTCATATACAAGGTTGTCCCTTCAACTGTGCAACATACAAAATCTGAACTATCATACAAATTTTGATCCATAAACAAGGTTGTGCCATCAACTGTGTAAAATACAAGGTTTTTCCTAACACCAACAATTGTGCCATAAACAAATTCTAATCCATATACAAGGTTATGCAAAAAGCTCCATTTATATCTACTGTACATTACAAAATTAGCGTAAAAAGAAGACTCCAGACAACCCTCACTTTAGTTGATACTACTCTCACAACCTAACTCAAGGTTGCCCCACCTAGCCAGTTTCTCTACCACCAACATTTCATCTTTGTAGGAAACCTCTTCAATTTTCAGACTCTCCTTTGTATGCAACATTGAAGACCAAACCTGGTGTTGATCCTCATTGGCCTTTGCTTTCCCATTGTAGTCCTTATGAAAATTTTCCAATGTAGTCATGAAAGTGGCCAAATTGGAATGGCCCACCTGCCAGCTATGTCCAGACTTGCCCTTGTTATGATTGACAGGAAGTGTCTCTTCCTACAAGAATCTGTGGAATTTTCCTTTTGAGTTCTTCATCGTCAATACAACCTATGAAGCAATGTTAAAAAGGGTGAGTCTCTTTGCAGACTCGATAAGGAGCCTCCTCTCCCCATTGAATTTCTCACTGTTTCTTTCCTTCCACAAATGCCATAGAATTTCATTAGAAATACAATGCCAAAAAAGATTAATCTATTTGCCAAGATTTTTATCATTACATAGAAGGACATCTTTCCAATTAATTTTTCCATTAGTTTTCCAGATTAACATGCTGTTACATAGGAGTTTCTAGACTTCATTTGCATACAAGCATTCAAAGAATATGTGTTCAATAGTCTCTAGGAGCCTACACATGTTACATATTTCAATATCATCATGTTTCCACTTGACAGGGGCTCTTTGCAACAATATTAACCATCTTGGACAAGCTTTTTTGGGGTCCAAAATAGAGAACCAGTTTGATGTGAATGTTTCATGCCAATCATTACTACTAAGGTTTACTTGCCAAGATTTGTTTAGGTGTTCAATTAAGGAAACACCGTGCATTAGTTCTTGGTAGACGACCTTTACTTGAAGTGAATTTAGTGGAGTGTTTCCTTTCCAAGAAATTTTCTCTACAAAATCTCTGATTGAGTTGTTAGGACTGAGCGGGGGTAAAAGTTCACAGGCTTGCTTCAGTACAGTGTAGGTTCTCAACTTTGACAGGGGCAGATGGAATTCCTCCTTCAAATCTTCCCACTTCTTGACCTTACCATTTACCAAGACATCTTTCAAGGTCTTGACTCCTACTACTACCCACTTTTTGGCGAAGCAACCTTGGAGCAAGCCTGGAAAGGCTTTCCCTTGTGCTCCAAATTCCACCGAATGGAGCAGTTGGGATGCAATGTATTGCCATTTTGGATAGTGAATGAGGAGTTGGTGACATGCTTATTAATTATTTACCAGCCCTTCCAAATGCTTCTGAACACCATAGAACCAACAGAGACTATAGGATGCTTCGATAGAAGTAGATCACTGAAAGGTAGTTGTTTCCATGACCTTGCCTGCTTGGGAGCGCCTAAACAAATGGTGTTCCTGATTAGCACTTTCCAGGGTTCATTTCCTTCTAGTGCCTTAAATATCCACTTACTATCTAAAGCAATTCCTTGCTTCTCCATGTATTTTAGCCCAATTCCCCCTTGATTCTTGCCCAAAATAGTGCCAGTCCCATCTGACTGAGTGTTTCTTCCTTTTCCCCTTACCATCATACTAGAGAAAGCCTCTAATTTTCTTTTGTATTTCTTTTAGTTGATAGCTATTGAAAAACCATACTGAAGCATAATAGACAGAGTAGGAAGAAAGGATCTTTTGACATACTTGAAATCTGCCAGCCAAGGATACGTATTGCTTATTCCACCTGTCCATCTTCTTGTCAATATTTTCCTTTATCCAATGCCACATGTCCTTCCAACATGGACTAATTGCAAAAGGGATGCCAAGGTATCTTATCTATTTATTAGGGCCCCCCACTAAAAATCAAAATTTTGTAACCAATCAGGTGACTTGTTTGACCATCCCAACATTATAGATTTTGTTTTGGAAATCTTTGCACCTGAGGCCTAGCAGAATAGATTGAGATTGCACGACAAATTTTCCACGTTTTCCTCCTCTAGATCAACAAATATTGTTGTGTCATCTGCAAATTGGATGTTTAGTAGTTCATTGTTGTTTGGTAAGCGCAACCCCCTTATCTTTGGAGTCGACACCGTGTCTCTAAGCAAGAAGTGCAAAGAGTCAAAGGTAATAAAAAACAAGGCAGGTGCAAGAGGGCAACCCTGCCTTATAGATCTCTCCAACATGAAAGGTTCTGAAAGTGTGCCATTAATGTCCACTTGAGTTGAAGCATCTTTCAACAAAGTGTTGACCATATAACATAATTGTAGAGGGAACCCAAATGCCTCTAGGATTGTTCTTAAGAAGGCCCACTCAACCCTATTGTACTCTTTTTCAAAGTCTAGCAGTAGCATGGCAGAGTTTTGTTTGGACAATCTCGACCATTCCATAGCCTCCCAACTGGTAATGAGGTTCTCCAAAATGTACCTTCCCTTGATAAATCATGTTTGGGTATAATTTATGAATTTTGGTAAGATGTTGACTAGCCTTAGGGCTAGGACTTTGTCTAGGAATTTATAGGAGACATTTAAGAGAGTGATAGGTCTCCAATTCTTCAAGATAGTTTTATCTCCATCCTTGGGGAGTAGCCTTATAATACCTTTGTTAATGTCCTTCCCCAAGGATCCCTTGTTGATGTCTTCTCTATAAACCTGGAGCAGATCTTCACATATCCATTCTGAGAATTCCTTGTAAAATTTGACTGGTAGACCATCCACCCTAGGTGATTTATCATTGTTCATTGAGTTAATAGCCTTCTTGATTTCCTCCTTGCTGATTTCTTTGGATAGGAGCAAGGAATGCTCGTGGGAGATCTTGGGAGGAATCATTCCCTTGATGAGCCTTCTTGCCTTTCTTCCTGTGAACCCCAATCCTAGACTTGCACAAACATAACAAACAAACACAATATTAGATCCATATGCAAGTTAGAACTAAGATTCCCCATGCAATTCATCTGCAATGCTCAAAATAGGAAAGAAATGAAGAACAAAACAAGAAAAGCTATTAAATCCTATTTGAGCATACAAACTCTCAATCCCATGGGGGAATTGGTGCCAATTTGATGTGCAAATTGGCCCTTTCCCAACTCCTTTGAAGGCTTGATGAAGATTGATCCACTTGGTGGTGATAAACAATGTGCTTACTTGTTGAAATCTGCAATAACCTAGCTATGATGATGAAAAAATGCTATGGAAATGGATGAACTTGCTCTAAATATGAAGATAGTAACTTTTCTCTAAGTTGTGGATGAAAAAGCCTAAGATTGTGGATCCAAATGAGCATGGTGATCTTACATGGATTGTGGATGATCAAATGCAATAGAGGAGGCCTCTATTTATAACAAAGAAGGATGGAGGATTGAAGAATAGGATGAATGTGGGATTAAAGATGGACCAATGGCATTGTGCCATCAAGATGCTAATGGAAGGAGGTTGAGCACATTTTGATCAATGTGTATGATAAATGCTATTAGGTGGAATTTGAAATTTGAAAGTTGGCTTGTTGGAGGGAGAAGAAAGAGTCTTAAATGCCAAGTTGGAGACATGTAAGAGACAATGTAAGAGGAGTTAATGCCATGTTGGAGGACAAGTCCTTTTTGGAGGGATTTTCAAATTTGGAGGAATATTCCCTAAAGATGCCATGTTGAAAGTAATTAGGAGATTTATTAAATCAAAAGAAATGATTTATTGAACAAGTGGCAAAATATTGAGAATTTAGGGGATTAAGATTAATTTAATCAATATTTTATTAAATTAAAAGGAGATTATTGATGTGACAATTTGATTTATATTTTTGGATTGATTTAAATCAAAGTTGAGAGGAATATGATTTAGATTTAATCAAATAAAGAATTTGATTTATTTTAATTAAAGAGGGATGATGTTAGATTAAATTAAATAAGGTTTAATTTATTTAACTTAATAGAAATGACTTTAGGGATTTAATTAAATAAAATGAATTATTTAATTAAATGGAGATTAGAGGATTAATTAAATAAGATCGATTTATTTAATTAACAAGAGATGACAGTTTAATAGATAAATTTGATTTATTTAATTAAGGGATGAAAGGTGATGAATTTAATCAAATAAGGGCTATCTGATTAAATGACTAGCAAAGAAGATGATTCAGGACGAAATGATGTTAGTAATCAAGATCAAGTGTGATTGGTACATTTTTCGTGTCTACACTTCCCTCCTTAGAATCACCTTCAAAGGAGAAGAGGTCTTTGAAGAACAAGAGGAACTACTTAGAGATATCTTCTTGATTATTGAGGAGGGTGTCATTGTGACTTATCTGGTCAATTCGCTCTATAACCCCTTTCTCTTTTAGCAACCTCAAAGAGAATTTGGTCCCCTTGTCCCCATTATCCATCCAGTTGATTTTGGCTCTTACTTTTAGGCCTTGGATTTTGTGCGATTGGATTCTTCTAAGTGCGTTTTTAATAGAGACCATTTCCTCATTGATTCTTTCATTAGTTGGGTTGCTCTGTAGCCTTATTTCTACCCCTAGCAATGCCTCTTGGAGACTTTTTTCTTCCTTCTTCCTTTCCATTGCCAAGTGTTTCCCAATGGTTTGGCAAAGGATTGTCCAGCCTTTGACATTTGCTTCCCACCTTTGAATTGCTCCTTCACCTTTTAGAAGGTAGTTATTTATTCCCCTAAGGGTGCAAATGGAATCTCTACAACTTTCTTCTTTAAGCAGGCTAGTATTGAGGATAAAGTTGTGCTCCTTTTTACTTTCCTTCCTTCTAGCAGAGTTTAGGATCAGGGTAGCCTTGATTGGATGGTGGTCAGACATGGTATATGGGTACACCATGACACCCATCCCACCATCCAATAGGGAAAAATTGAACCAGTTTTTATCTGCACAGAATCTATCCAGCCTGCAGTACACCCTCCTACCCCCTTTCTGAGAGTTACACCAAGTGTACCAAACTTGATTGTTTTGGTGCTTCAACCCTTCTAAAGGGTCAAGGAGATTCAACTTGGTTTTCAACCTCCACCAGAAGTGCTTCTCATTTCCTTTCCATTCCATTTTTAGGCCTCCTTTTTTGTCCTCAAAGCTTTCTATCACATTAAAATCCCCCCAATGACCCAAGGGACATCAAGAAGAGTTGCAAGCCATTTCCAAAGTTTAATGCGCTCTTTGTAGTCGTTTGAGGCATAGACTGAACATATGCCAAATTTGGCTCCATTTCTCTCAAAATTTTCCCACACTGATTTGTTGCAGGGGGGAGTGCCATTGTCCACTAGGGACTGTTCCCAGTTCTTGGCCATTATTATGGCAGTTCCCCCTTTCCCTTTTTCATGCTTGGTGACTAGAGAGGATGCACTGTTCCAAATGAACCTCAAATTAGTCTCAAGAGTGAAACCAATGGCCTTCACTTCCTAAAGTAGTACAAAATCCTTGTCTTTTTCCATATCAAGAAATCTCCTCACCAAGTATTTCATGTCGGGGGATTCTAGTCCCCTCACATTCCAAGTGCAGTTAATGTTCATTGGTGGAAAGATTAGTGGAGACTTCTTTGCCTTTCGTGAACAATTCAAAGAATTTAGGAGAGGCTTCTTCACACTCTAGCCTTTTGGTGTTAGGTGTATGAAGTATAATGCTTGTCTTCTTCCTCTTGTTTTTGCATAGCATTATGCTATTCCCCCTAAATTTGATGACAAACCCTTTTTTTTTGCCCCTTCTTTTTGGGCCCGGGGGGGTAGGCATTGAGTCCTCCCAACTTTTAGGGGTAACCTACTCACCATCCAAGCCCTCCATAGTCCCTTTTGGTTCCCTCCCTTGATCTAATGCCTTTTCTAGGTTTTTGTTGGTGTTTAGTTCTGGGTTGCCAACCTAGCTTACCCCCTTCAGTCCTAAACAGTCTAGGGTAGCTTCATTCTTCTTTATTATGTTATTGATGAAATCTTGCATTTTATTGATACTATCAATGACATGGTCTGGTTTTTCCCCCCCATTTACCTTGGGGGACCCTTCTTCCTGGTCCTCTATCTGAGTGTCAGGTGTCCTCGGGGTACTACCTCCCATTTGCAACCTAGCTCTTGCCATTGCTGCACTAGATTCCATGGATACCACATCCATCTGCTTAGGAGGCAAGTGAACCATAGTGCCCAGGGGGAAACCGAACTCAGGTTGAGGACACCCATGTTTTAGGTTGCTTTTCTCCTTACCAGAGTTCGAATCTCTACTCATTGTTTTATCTTCTGGATCCAACTTGTGGTCTGTGAGTTTGAAGTTTTTGTATAGGAAGATTTTAAGATCAGGGGTTTTTTCCTCTGCATCTTTGTTCTTTTCTATGTTCTTCCTTATTTCTTTCATCACTAACTGTTGGGTGTTGAGTTTAGGTGCATCCTCTTTATTGTTAGAGATTTTTTTTATTACGACACCCAATGATAGATTCAATGACCTCATAGTTATTTGCAACTTGTTCCACTACCTACAAGGGGTTGAAGGAATTGCTCATATCAATCAAATATGGAGTAAATGAGGCTGGGGGTGCCATGTCCACTTCAGCCACTGAAGGGATTTGCTCTGTCGCGAATAGGCTGGAGCCCAGGTCATTTGAGTTTTTTTCCCTAGGGTTTGTCAGGCTTCCTTCCCCACCAGCCCCATAATTGTTGTTTGAGACTAAGTCTCCATCCGGTTCTTTTGGATTAAGGTTCCCATTATCTTTATTTTTGTTTATTATAGGACAGTTCCTTCTTATGTGGCCTTCACGCCTGCACAAATAACAGGCACCAAGGCCTCCCAAAATTTCAATCAGGCATTCATACACCCCATAGTCCATTTGTAGGTCTAAATACTCTGGCACATCCTGACCTGACGTAAGGGCAATCAACACCCTAACATTCAAATATGGGAGGGTAACCCTTGAGTTGTCTGACCTTATCATGGTGCCCCATGACACCAGCAACTGTGGGATAACAACCCACAATTCGTGGGGAATGTTCTTCACTAGGAGCCATCTAGGGCTGGACAGTGCCATGAGTTCATCCAAGTTTCCCCCATGCATCCATGGTATTTCCCTAAACATGCTCTTACCAGCTTTCTAAAATGGGTTTTTAACAATTTTTTGTTGCATTTCATGGTTTCTCAAGAACACCAAAAAGAGTCCCTTTTGAATCATGTGGCAGAACGTAACAAAAATTCCTATTTTTTTGCCAAACATTCGCAAAGAAATTGTCAAGGAATTTCCTAGAAGGTGTGTTGCTAGGATCTAAAGCAGCAAAAAAGAAAGCAATGTTTTTCAACTTAACCCTTTCAGAATTTATCACATCTTGCATTACAATATTCGGCGAAACAAGGAGCCTCAATGGCAGGGAGGAGGGCTCCTTACCTCTTTCCCCACCATTGTTGTCGGAGACCTCGCCAGAGCCAGATGTTATCACCTCAAACCACGCCCCTGCTATGTAAGACGCAGATCCCCTAGCCACCGCATCCCTGAATGATCTGGCGCCATCTTTACCCATCGATTCTAGTTCATCACAGTTGCCAGAACTTTTGGGGGAGGGGGGCATACCCCCCTCCATAAAATGTTGTAGCCTCCAAACCCTATAGAGTGGAGCGGATGCAGGGCATGGAGGCTCCCAAGCCTTCTTAATTGATTCTGAAATATCAAGTTTAATTATAATTATTTTTTTATTGGTTATTTTTAAATGGTAATGGTTTAATAGTTAAAAGTAAAATTATAAATACCCAAGATTTTGTGGCATAGCACAATTCCATAATTATTTGATATTTTATTGAATACAAACGTTTTTGCTACTCTAAATTGAACTCTAATACTTGTAATCTAGATCAAACTCTTTATAAAGATTCATATTCAAAATAAATAGTTGTCAACACTAATAAATCTATTTAAACAAATTAGAAAATAATAAAATTCTAAATTGTGTGATACACTTCAGTATGTGAAGTTTGAACAATTATATAATGGATTAGATTAAAATACATATTCAAAATCTTCTTCAACTGTTGGGGTCTATCTTTTTAAGATTTTAAGAACTTCAAACCATAAGTATATATCCCTCCTTTTCAATAAATAATTTATGACTAATTCAGAATGCATATCATTAATCTCAAACATTTTAATAAGCTATCTCTATTTATTTTTTGCAAACATTACATCTGAAATGAAACATTTAAATAATAAACTCTCTAAATTTTTTTTAAAACAAACATTGCTACTTTTATCACAGCTTCTCAAACATTCTGCAAAATAAGTTATACATCCTTGGTGTTTTGAATATAAGCCTTTCAACATCCCTCAAATATAGAACTACAGGTATTGTCTTGGAAAATGTCTTTATAACCTACAACATATTTTGTTCATAATAGTAAGTTGTACATACTAGAATGATGTGTATAAAAGATAATATGAAAGGCATGCTCACATCATTACCTTGTACAGGGATTGCACAAGTTGCTTTTCATCAAAAGTCCAACTGTTTGTGCGCCTAAGAGGACCTGCTTTATGAAAAGGAAAAGGCAGTAACATCAGCAATGTCATGATTAAAAAACAATAAAAAATTTCAGACAATTCCATTACCTATTGTTTGATTCAACATTGCTATTCTGTCTCCAAAGTGCTCTTGAAATTTGTCCTTGCTACAAGTGAACATACACATCACTAATCAATAACACCCTCGTTTGCTCACCGCATTTGCCTGTGCCTGCACATTCCCCCCCCCACAGAATTATATTTTCTTGCATCTCTTGAAACCCATAAAAAAGAATCGAGCAGGCTATGAACACATAGGCATTTTTGATACAGAAAACCCTGTGCACACAAAACACAAACACCCAAAAATCAACAATGTCGGACAACCACTGAAAATAACATTTGTGCAAACACTTTATGAAAGCCAAAAACATAACATACCCAAAATTTTAAACTCCATTCTAAATCACTATCTACCAAGAATTCAACTCAGATAAAAAGCAAAGAAAAAAAGTGAGGAGAACCCAAAAAAGAATGAATGATTGGAGACGTTCTCATGGCCTTCCCTTCAACTAGAACCCCACAGTTCTGCATGCCTGCATGATAAGTAAAACAAAACCCCACATTTATTTTTGTAGATGGCTTGTAATACGTACACTACAAGGAGAGATCCTCGATGCTATCACCATTCACTTTACTGCAGATCTTTCTCAATTTGAAGCACTTTCAGTCTAAATTTTTGGTGATTGAAATTAAATCCGTTTTTTCTCAACGAAAAAATTTAAGTTGCAGCCCAATGTTTTTCTCACACAGAATACAATATGCACTTATTATGGCATTTTGTTATCAGTTCAAATTCATCTGTATTTAGAATGCATCAGATTGCCAGGAAAATAAAAGCACACAGGGTACTCAAAATAGCCCATTATTTACTCCACATCATCCATTCGGGAGCAGCTGCGTTACATTCTGCAGGGAGTGGAAGATTTTTTAAAACAATTTTTTTAAATCCTTATTACATTGCATGTTTAGCTAAACATGCAGTGGAAGATTTGCCATTACGAAAAGCTAAACATGCAGCCATGCAGCGTTACATTTTGCAACTGAGCATTTAATTTTCCTCAGCATTTATGCAGTATGACTTTCAATTAATTCCGTGCCTCTTCCTCTTTGAATACTGGCAGCTGTTTGAATACTGATAGGGGTATTTCAAGGAGATGCTCGTAATGGTTTTGATAGGCAAGCACCTGTCTATTTTTTTTAAAAAGTAAAAAATGTTAACACAGATTTAGCTTCCATTGTAGATCGCCTCTCCGTGAAATAATTAGATTGTCATCATAAATATTATTTAAAAGAATATGGATAAATTTATTACGTCGAGAGGCATTATATTATTTAAAAGAATATGGATAAATTTATTAGGTCGAGAGGCATTTAATAGTGGCAGCAAAGGGAACGTGTACATGTTTTTTGGATTTCAATGTTCGTAAGATTGAAACAGTTGTACATATGTAGGTTGAAACTAACAAATATTATATAGACAAGTACCAATCTCCTTCAAGTGAGCGTAATGTACATATAATGTTGATTTTTTTGTACAACTCGAAAGGTGGAGTGTGGAGTTGCTTTAAAGCAACTCGAGTGGGATTTTCAACAACAATTTTTTTATATTCATTAATAGAATGTTTCTAGTTTGTGAGGTTGAGATAAGACTGAGAGTGATTTTATGTGTGAGTTAGCCGAGTAATATAAGGAAAGTTTCTTTTCTTTCACGTTGATGTAAATCAACATGGCTCTATATATGTAAGATTGTTGAAGCAAACTAGTATTATATTCTGCAGGAAAAGTTTGTTGTTAGGCTGAATAGAAGATCCAACATTTGCAATTTTTTTCCCACACTAGGGTTTCCTAGGTATATTTGTGTTATTGTCTATTTGTGATTGGCTTCTTGTTATTTTTGCTTCCGCTATCATTAGATGTTAAATAACTCAATGTATTAATTGTTATAAATCAGATTTATTTTTTGTGATTTATCCAACAACATATTAATTGCACAATAAAATCATAGAAAAGATATTTGATTTATAACAATTAATACACTGGGTTATTTAACAACAAATGGTAGCGAAAGCAAAAATAACAAGAAGCCAATCACAAATAGACAATAACATAGATATACCCAGGAAACTCCAATGTGAGGAAAAACCTACAAATGTTGGATCTTCTATTCAGCCTAACAACAAACTTTTCTTCCAAAATACAATACTAGTTTGTTACAACAATCTTACATATATAGAGCTCTGCTGATTTACATCAACGTGAAAGAAAAGAAACTTTCCTTACATTACTCGGCTAACTCACACATAAAATCACTCTCGGTCTTATCTCAACCTCACAAACCATAAACATTCTATTAATGAATAAAAAAATTTGTTGTTGTTGAAAATCCAACTCGAGTTGCTTTAAAGCAACTCCACACTCCACCTTTCAAGCTACATAAAAATCAACACTCCCTCTTAGCGAGGAAGGTGTTTTGTACAACACCCATCTTATCCCTAAGAATTCAAACTTACTCTTCATCAAGGCCTTGGTCAAGATATTTGTTATCTTTTCATCCATAGGAATGTATTGGAGCTTCACTATCCCCTTCTCCACACAAACTCTAATGAAGTGATACTTGATTTCAATGTGCTTTGACTTGTCATGAAATACCGAATTCTCTGAGAGTTTGATACAACTCTGATTATCACAGTAAATGACTGTAGGACCTAACTTCTTAACTAGAAATTTTCAAAGCTAGATAGCCTCACATGTAGCCATACTGGTTGCCATATGCTTGGCCTCCGCAGAACTCAATGCAATTGACTTCTGTTTCTTGTTGTACCAAGAAACTACTCCTAATCCCAAACTGAAACAACACCCTGAAGTGCTCTTCTAGTCAACTGTACTACCTACCCAATCTGCATCGGTAAACCCCTCGAGCTTCACTCCATCTTGTTGAACATACTTTAGCCCATAATCAACTGTGCCACAAAGATACCTCAAAACATGTTTTACTGTTATCCAATGCACACGTTTAGGTTCCACCATAAACTAAATAAGTGAGTTCACTCTAAAACAAATGTTTGGCCTAGTGTTGACCAGATACATAAGAGAGCCTATCAACTGTTTGTATAAAGTCGGGTCCACTGCCTCTGATCTGGAAGCATCAATCTTCTTCTAGTTGATCACAAGTGGCGTGGACATGGGCTTACAATTCTCCATCCTGAATCATTTCAAAATATCAAGTATGTACTTCCCTTGTCCAATAAATATTTCTCCCTCTTTCTGCCACAACTCCAATCCCAGAAAGTAGTGTATCAACCCCAAGTCCTTCATCTCAAACTCTCCTGCAAGATCCTAATTATAGCAGTGCTATGAGCTCAGGCTAACCTTGTGAGAAATAAGTCATCAACATACAACACCAATATGAGAAGTTCACCCTTCCCCTTAACAAAGTACAAGTTCAGATCTGCCTCACTCTTGACAAAGCCCATGCTCTGCAAGTAACTATCAATATGTGAATACCATGCCCTGGGAGCCTGCTTGAGCCCATACATTTCTCTTCTCAACCTGTATACATGAGAATCCTTCCCATGTGCTTCAAATCCTTCTAGTTGTTCTATGCAAATCTTTTCCTCGATCACTCCATTGAGGAAGGCCATCTTTACATCCATTTGGTGAATCCTCCAACCCATTTGTGCTGCTACAAAAATGATAGCTCTTATGGATGAGTACCTGGCTACTAGAGCGAAAGTCTCATCATAGTCTATCTCTTCCTTCTGAGAAAACCCCTTAGCCACAAAATAAGCTTTGAACTTTTCCACACTACCATCTACAACATGCTTAATCTTATACAATCATCTCGAGCCCACCACAGACTTACCTTTTGGTTGTGGTACTACCTCCCACACACTATTCTTCATGATGGAAGAATACTCTTCCACCATGGCATCCCTCCATACTTGGTGCTTGGATGCCTCTTGAAAGCTGGAAGGCTCTACTTCAATTAATTCACTCATAAGTTCCACATACTCATAATAACGTCTAGGAGCCTTTCTTTGTCTGACTGAATCCTGTGGATCACCAACATATTTTTGGGCCTCTCTCAGTGTCTACTCATCCGCTCTATTTCTCCTCTTCTCAGTAAAAATAATTTGAGGTTGAGGAATTATTTGTTCCTCCTTCTGATCATTCTAGTTGGCATGCTTGCTCTGCTCTCTAGCTTGTGTGACTAAAGTTTGAGGAATTTTTGCTACCTCAACCATAGGTGATTTCTCCTCCTCATTCATCAAGTTGCTAGACTTTTGAAGAGCCCTCTCTTCCTCGAACTTCACATCTTTGCAAACAACTATTTTCCTAAGGGCGGGAATGTAAACTCGATAGGCCTTAGAAGTTTCACTAGACCCAACAATGATACCCTTCTCTGCAATTGGTTCCAACTTGGTTCTCTTCTCCATAGGAATGTGACAATGCATAAGGCATCCAAAGATGCGAATGTGCCCCAAATCCGGTTTCTTATTGATGAATTCCTCTTTTGGAGTCAATTTTCCCAACACTTTGTGAGGTCTCCTATTCTGCAAATATACAACTGTATTGCAAGGTTTTTCCCATAAGAACCAAGGCAGATCCTGATCATGAAGCATGGCCTTGGCTGCTCCAACTATAGCTCTGCTTTTCCATTCAACAACCTCATTTTGTTAAGGGTTGTATGAAACTATCAACTCTTTCTTGATACCTTCCTCAAGCACAAAAATCTTTGAAGGCATTCGAGGTATACTCACCTCCATTATCAGACCTTAGTATCTTGATCTTCCTCCTAGTTTGGTTCTCCACAAGAGCCTTAAACTCTTTGAACCTATTGAAGACCTCATATTTTTTCTTCAGAAAATATATCCACGTCTTCGTGGAGAAGTCATCAATGAAAGTAACATAATATTTGTACCCATTCAAGGATATTGTTGTCATGGGCCCACACACATTTGAGTGTACAAGATCCAAAATCCCTTTGGATCTAGTGTCGCTGCTTGGAAAACTGGTCTTGGCATATTTCCCAAGTGCACAACCTTTGCACACCTCATGCTTTTTTGTCTTCATCTTAGGCAGCCCCATCACTATTACCTTGAGAATATTATGTGCTCCATGGTGAAGGTGAGCCATCCTCATGTGCCACAATTCTCCTAGCCTGCTATAGCTACTTACCAATGCATGTGTTGGCTCAAATTGTAATTGAAACAAGCTACCATGCCTGACTCCAATCACTTTTGCAACCTTGGAATCCTTGGGACGAATATAGACTTTTCCCCTCTCAAAGGTCACGATGTAACCCTTGTCTTCCAAAGTAGAAACAAAGATTAAATTATTTTTCATGCCAGGGACATACAACACGTCCTCCACCAATAGAGGTTTTTTGGACTCCCTCTGAAACTTGACCATGCCAACACTAGTTGCATGGTACTTGGCATTGTCTCCAAGCTTAATATAGAAATCTAACTTCTTCTCCTTCAACTTAGTGAAACGTTCTTTGACTCCCATCATGTGGCAAGAAGCCCCACTATCAATATACCATACCTTGTTGGAAATTAAACTCGAGAGACATGCAATGAGAGAAAAATAATTCTCAAATCATGATGCAAACTTGTCCACCTTTACTGTAGTAGCAACTTGCTTCTTCTACTTGTCCTTATTTTTCTTATTCAGACACTGACTGACATAGTGACCCAATTGATGGCATAATTTTTTTTTATCTTGCTCAAATCTTTCTTCCTTCCCACTCTTGGAAGAAGAACCTTTCATTTTGCTCTTTATTGGACTTCTTCTTACCCTTGCTTGCAAGAGCAAGATTTTCTTTGTCTTGACCCTTCTTCGTTTGATCTCTTCGACAAGTACCTTCATGGATCTCATTCTGAACAAAATCATCCCAAAGCCTCACCCAATCAGATAGGTAATCTTTGTCGACAACACACTTGACAAACACTTCCCAGTGCTTTGAAAAAACATTCAAGGCTATACACACCAACTCATCTTCAACAATCGTCTCTCCAACAACAACCAGCTCATCCCTGACCTGTGTCAGCTTGGACAAGTAAGAGGTCACATTCTCACCTTTGGATATCTTGGTGTTATGCAATTTGTCCTTAAGCATTATCTTACGACTCTAATAGTTGCTCTGATAAAGTTTTGTGAGTGTATCCCACATCTCCTTGGCGGTGTCTTTCCCCGATAGATGAGGAATTAGACGATCTCTTACCCCATCAAGAATAATCCTCTAAGCCTTGGCCTCCTTGAATTCATGTGAATCTAAGGCAATAAGATCATTTGTTGGTGGTGTCACCTCTGTACTAGCATAGATCCACAACCTATTCTCCTTAAGAACGGATGTAATCTGAACCTTCCATTGTAAGAAGTTAGATGCACCCTCAAGCTTGTCTTCATATCGAACACTGGTTGCCATAGTCACAGAAGAAATTGGAGAATTTTTTTATATTTTTTTCTTGAAATTGCGTCACAAATCTTTGCTTTGTATTCAGAGTTTAGAGCTCTGATACCATGTTAATTTCTTATAATCCAACAACAGATTAATTGCACAATAAAATCATGGAAAAGAAATATGATTTATAACAATTAATACACTGGGTTATTTAACAACTAGTGACAACAAAAGCAAAAATAACAAGAAGCCAATCACAAATAGGCAATAGCACAGATATACCCAAGAAACCCCAGTGTGGGGAAAAACCTGCAAATGTTGGATCTTCTATTAGCCTAACAACAAACTTTTCTTCCAGAATGTAATACTAGTTTGCTACAACAATCTTACATATATAGAGCCCTACTAATTTACATCAATGTGAAAGAAAAGAAACTTTCCTTATATTACTCAACTAACTCGCACATAAAATCACTCTTGGTCTTATCTCAACCTCACAAGCCAGAAACATTCTATTAATGAATAAAAAAATATGTTGTTGCTGAAAATCCAACTTGAGTTGCTTTAAAGCAACTCCACACTCCACCTTTCGAGCTACAAAAAAATCAACATATAGTAAAAGATGCTTTTGACCATATGTATATATGTTATTTATGTTTATGATGTCATTTTATGGTTTGCTTCTTTGTCAGTTGTAAGAGTAGTTGCCAAAGAAAGTGTGTGAAATGTAGAAGTATGCAAGGTAAACTTTTAATATAATTTTTTGAAAAAATGGTGTTCAAGAGATGATTAATTGTAAGTTATTGATTGATAGGTAACAAGGGTGGAAGCTAATGTACCTTGATCACAAAAGTCTCCAAGAAAGAAACTAAATAATTTAACCAACCAAATACTAAATTGGAATCCTACAGGTATTGCACTTCTTCATAGATGTTATAGGAGTCTTTAACATATCTTGGGTCTTTGATTATTGAAGTTTAAAATTAACAGATCTTAAAATTGTTTAGAATACATGTAAGAAAGTATGCTTCAATTTTTTTCTTGTAGATTCCTCACATATTCTTGTGATCAAGACAACTTTGCATTTACCTAAAGTGCCAAAAATACTTATTTGTTGTGAAGAAGTGCAAAAAAAGTTACTTGATTTCTACAAGACACATGTATAGAAAAAGAAAAAGTGGGAAGTTTGTATGAATATGGATGCCCAAGAACTGGGAAGTCTTTGCTATTTGATAAATTCAAATCACTTTCTATGGAATGGGCTAAAGAGGTCCAAAGAAGTTTTTGTTATCATTTACAAGCTAAATATTGAATTTATGTTCTTATAACTCATAAGAATCTCTACTGAAGCATGAAACAATTGTTGAACATATTTGGTGGTTTTCTACTTAGCTTATTTTCCTAATTGAATCCTTGGATATGAATTGTAAATTAACAAATTTCTAGCATTTCTTAGAAATACTTGATGTGAATTCAATCTATTTAGTTGCAACTTGTTTTTTGAAATTCAAATTTTCATGTGAGCAAGTTAGGATTCCTCCCCATATTTAGTGGTCACTAATTGCACTTCCTTAATAAACACTTCAAACATATTCAAAAGGGTGAGTATGATAGAAAAATAGAGAATTTTCCCCCTAAAATATGACTCTTTGGCGCCGATAAGGGCGTGGTTTGGTGGTCAAGTTGATTAGTTGTAGTGACAGCCACCAAGGTTCAAACCCTCGCTAGGCCAAAGTGCTCGCACACCTTGTGCCTTCGCTAGGCCATTGCACTCGTAGGTTTGGTAGTTTCTTGTGGTTTCTTGTTCTCGATTCATAGCTCCGGTCAAAAGTGTTTACCCCTAATAATATGGGTGCATTGCACCTTTAAAAGAAAAAAATGACTCTTTGGCAGTATCCATTTACAATAGATTTAAACATACCAAATTAATAGTTGAATATTTTAGGGATATTGTTCTTTAAAGTGATTTTATATCCCTACCAAAATTGTCTTAGGATCATATATGTTAGAATCATTACCTATGTCAATAATGCTTTTATTTTTTGACAATATTTAATAGAAAACAAAAAGAGCCATGTGTCTCCTATATGTCATTGGAGCAATTGGATCAAAGTGTTGACTATCAAATTTGAAGATATTAACGTTTTAGAAATTGACAACTACTATTAGAAAAGAAAGATTATATTAATGCCCATGATCAAACATAGGATGAACCCCATTATGCTAGCTCAAAACTGATACTCTATTTTCACAAGCCCTATTGCATGAGACTGTCTTTTGAGAAGTATCACTATTAAATGCATACACAACTATTACCTTTCCTAGGTATTTTACATGGGATTATTATATGATTTATGCTTCTTTGTTAAATTTAAACATATAAAAAAGTAAAGAAAAATATGCATTCCCTACATAGGCTAGTTGTGATTTTTCTTATTGGTTTCATCTAAGTCATTAAAAAACAAAAAGGAGGTCAAATCCATTAAAAAAATATAATTGACATTATATAAAATTGATTACACTGATTAGTGATTTTGCTACCAATAAGTTTAGTGCTACCATTTGAATCAACATTTAGGTGATTCCATTTATGTAATAAAACTAAGGTTGTTTAGGCTAAGTGAGAACATAGCATGTATAGTGAACAACATGGCATGCTCTTTTCATCTGAAATGGTTGAGTCCAAACATGTTAGTAAAGCTGGCTAACATTGCCACTAAATGTACACTTGAAGTATTTTTCAATCACAAGACCTACACATGACTCATTTTAGGAAAATATAAAAAAATACAATTGTAGAGAACTCTAAAGGTTAGAATTAGATCATAAATTCACTTCGATGATTCAAAGATTCTTTGAACTGTCAGAATGACAAAATAATCCTAGCATCACAACACTTTTGATCCAAGTTGAAAATGTCATATTGTTTCATCTATGGCCAACAATATAACCAATCAATGTGCACATATAGGACAGTTGCCTTTGTAGGGAAACTGCCCAAGTTGAAACAATATCCTTCCTCAACCACAATATTGATCCACTCCTTCCCTCTTTACAAAGATTATGTATGACTATCGTAGGAGATGTATTCGGTAGGAGATATGAACGAACAATGGTTTCACCTCTTAATATCTATTTAAATGGAAAAGCTACTTTCTAATGTAAATGTTATACCTTCATCTTTACTTTTACCTCATAGGCTTTGATCTTATTTTATTTTTATTTATAGGTGTTTATGTTTGATAACTTCTACATACTGGACATAAGTTTTCACAATTTATGGATAACCAAATGAAAGAAAAACACAATATAATATTTGAAGATTACTGAAAGAGTTAAACAAAGAGTTGTAATAAAAATAAAAATCAAGAATGTTGTTTATAATATATTGTGAATAATTAAATATATAAAATTTTGATTAATTTTGGATCAAGAAGTAAATTGTTTGAAACTAATTTCTTGTAAGTTTTTTATTTTTCAAACAAATGTGTTAACAATCTTTGTTAATTGTGTAATCATGCAAGATGAATTTTTTATTTTATTTTTATAATTGCCAATTTTAGAAGTTGTAACCATTATTTATTAATTGATTGTTTTCTTGTATTCTTGATCTGTTGAGAATGATTCACATGCTTTACAAATTGAATTGATGTTGAGTTACATTCACTATTATAATTGCTAAAGACAAGTGTGAAGTATGTCTTCATATTTACTTTTTGAGATACATTTTCCTATACCATACAATCACACAACTTATTATAATGCAGAACCCTCAATTTAAAAAGACAAATTTGATTGTTTAGATAATATAAAGAGTTGCTTCATTTTTTTACATTGACATACTGTGATTGTAATCATAGTATGAGTTAAATACACCAGATCCTAATGAATTTAAGCCATATTTAACCCCCTAAGCTACAATCACAATAAGATGTTCAAAAGCTTCAAAAACCAAGAAACCATTAAACTAAGCATGAAATAAACATGAAAGAGTAAAAGCAACCTAATCTAGAACTCCTTGGAAACCTTATCCCATTGGGGGAGTGGTGTCATATTGATATGGAATAACAACCCTTTCCCAATCCCTTGGATAAAATGAGCATCTAATTGAACTCCATTGTTGAAAACTAAGCTAAAATTGATGAAACTATGCTATTGGTGGATGAAAAAGATAAAGATAGTATTCAAATGAGCAGCATAACTTTGTTTTGATGGAAGTGGATCCATTTCTCTCCAAAATGTGAGCTATTTATAGGAGAGAAAATGAAGAATCAAGGGTCAAGATGAAAATGATCAATCAATGGTCAAGATGGAAAGAAAGGTGAATGAATGAATCAAAGATTCTCATCAATGAATGAGAATCAAAGATCACATGGATCAAAGAAACCATCAAGGGCTCACAATGATTCAAACAAACACACTTTCAAAGTTGTTAGAAATTTTGTTATAGACTTTGTTAGGAAAGAATATTCAATTTTTAGAGCCAAATAGGACAATATTCCTTGGGAATATTCCCTATGCAAGTGGATGGGTGAGGAAAATTAGTAATTAGTTAATTAAAACAAAATTTTAATTGTGTAAGTTGAGGAATATGAGGATTGTCATTAAATAATTAGTTTATTTAATGAAAAGGGGATGCAAATGACATTTAATTCAATAATTTAGGATTATTCAATTAAATGAGAAGACATAAGGTGTTTATATCAAATAGTATTATTCAATTAAACAAGATGAGAGGTGAATGTGAAAGGGGGGTTAATTAACCTAATTAAATTAATTAGATTAATAGATGAAAATGATGCATTTGATGAAATATTTAGGCTTATTTAATCAAACAAGCGAAAAGAAGATGAATTTTAGGACGAAATGATGTTAGTGACCAGATTCAAGTGTGCAATATTATTCAGGATAATTTTAAGTGTCTACACATACATAAAATTGTAATCACTTTATTAATTAATTTATTTGTTATTTTATTTATTTAGAGATAACTCTATGATTTAATAATATTATCATAATTAAATGATTCTTTGATCCAAAAAATATTTTATTTATAATATAATATATTTAATATATAATTATACTTAACATAACAAAAAATATACATAATTATACTCAAGTTTATCTATCATTTATCTTGATATATTTTTTACTACATTATTTAACATAAGTTAAATATAAAGAAAATTATGACATAATCTTGAGCCAATACTATTTGTAACTATGACCAACATAAAAAGTTCAACAAGTTTGGCAACCTTGGTTGCGTTTTAAAAAATTAAAAAAAAAGGTTCAACAACTTCAAATATTTCATAAACAAAAAAAACAAATCTAAATAATTAAGTTCTCTTGTTATCACTTTTATGATAGTGATTAGAAATATTAATTTCAACATACAATGTTATTACAAATGAGAAATCTCATCTTTTATATTTGATTTAGAAAAAAATTTAAAAAATGCAAAAGCTTACATGCACAATTGTACTTTTATACAACTCATTACAAACAATGATATATAATTATCTAATCATGTATCATAATAAAGAAATTGTTGAACTAATTAATTCTTATTTATCACGATGGTTTATTGTATTGGTAATAGATAACTATAATACAACTACGAATATTATTGACATATTTATTTAAAAAATAATAATAAAATAATATTTTATAAAATCAAATGATACATTTTACTCATTAAACTTCACAATTACATTTTTATTTGTAGCTATGGGTAGACCAAAAAGAAACTTTGAATCTGAAACAAAAAGGAAATAATATTATAAAGAATACCAAAGAGAATATCGAAAATGACAAAGGGAGAAATTGCCAGATGAAGAAAGGGATGAACAAAGAAGAAAAAAGAAATGAAGCAAACAGATCAAAAAGAGCAAGTCAAAGATTACAAACAACATTAGAATAATTAGATGTTGAAAGTATGGAACAAGGAAATACAAAAACAACAAATCCAAATGGATCACTGCCCATTGATTTCAAATAAATGCAATTTCTATTTCATAATAAGTTAGATTCGTACTACTCACCATCCATTTATTACATGTGTGAAGAAAGTTACATTGGAATCAAAGTTTTTTGCACTTTAAAAGGTACTATTTGCACAGGATGTCAACAAGAGAGAGGAATATATAGATTCTCAACTACAAATAATATGAATCCTAGGATGTAACCATTTGAATACAAAAACCTCACAGAAGTCAAAGAAATATTGATTGCACATGTAAGTCCTATTTTACAAGTCACTTATGCAAGAGGTGGTCAATATAAATATAGAGGACACACGATCAACTTTTCACAGCATATTGAACAAATATCAAGTACATTTCAAAAATTGCCAATCATTATAGTTTGAAGGTAATATCAACACGACACAAATTACCACTTCATAGTGAACAAGGACCATGTTTATACATCATTGAAATACAAAATCATCCATGATAAGTTCTACTCGGATGTGGGAATCGATGAAAATACTCTTGACAATTTAATTGGAAATTTAGATCAAAATATTTTCAATCAACTTAGGACTGTGCAAATACAATTTCAATCAGATATAAATGATATAGTTTATGTTGGACCAGTAATAGAGAATAATGAAGGTAACATCATTGAACACACTACATACATGGTTTCTCAACCACCAAGTGTATAAAAAGAGATGGACCTTATTCATGCATGGATAAAACAACCCAAACACAGATCCAATGATATTAATTAACTAGCTAACAATTGGTGAATCTCCAATAAATAAATAGGTTACATCAGGATTGCTTGATATGGCATTTCCAACATTATTTACAAATGGTATATATGATTGGTTAGAACCACGAATCATAAAATTCAATCTATATGAATATGTGAGGTACCTATATCGTTATAGAAACAATCATTTTGGAAAACATCCAAGATTTCTATATTATATGTCAAATATGATTATGAGACATCATGCACAAATATCAACTGTAGTTTTTATGAAAAGAAATCTCCATGACATGCCTATCACAATCAATGAACTTCATGAACATATGCACAATATGCCACACTCACAACTTGCAGATAGATTGATGCAATTTGGAACTAATCCAAGGAGTACAAGATCATATTGGACAAAATGTCATGCAAAATTAACAGACATGTTGGTTTAGATTAGTACACCCACTATTTTATTTATATTAAGTGCAACAAACTTATATTAGCCAAACTTACATGCATGTTAATGCTAGGTACATCGTCGACAACTCCAAAAAAGCATAACTATGGAAAAAACAAACTGTTATTGACTACCCACATATAATTGCACAATACATGCACTTACACCACTCTCAGTTTATAAAATAAATCCTTCAAAAAAGAATGAATGCTCATGACTATTATGCAAAATATGAGTGGCAACATAGAGGATCAACACATGTACATGAATTTCTATGGATAAATGGAGTGCCAAACATAGATACAATTGATTGGCCAAATGAAGAACAATAGATTATTGTTGAAAGATATTTCAACTTGATTGTTCATGCATGGAATCCAAGACATGATAACCATGGCCAAAATCAATAGGTAAAAAATCCATATTGCATATCATTACAAAAAGTACATGTGTTTTTATATTAAAAAAAATAAAACAAATTAATCTTTTGTACTGAATATTGTAGGCATTTAAAATTCTACTATGAAAGATCCATGTCTTAAAAACACAAAACAACTTGAAGAAACAAATCTTCAAGAATACTATGAAGAGATAACAAACACAATACAAAGATATACAATGTGTAGAGAGGGTGCATGTCTATAGAAAAAAAGAGGGTCCAACTGGTTTGCAAGTATTCATTTTTACAAACCTAATTAAGTATGTTTTTTAATATCTAAGGTATTAATTAAATATAAATTTATGTTAATGATATTACTTATAGGTACAATGCTCCATGGTTATTAAATTTGAAAGGAACAAAATTATATGAAGATATAAACACTGGTGAAAAAATTTGAACTAGCTAGAAATGATGATAGACTTAATAACACAATCAAAAAAATTTACAACTATGGAGATCAAATATAGATTGGAAACCTGTTCTATTAAAACATGCGGTAATTAAATATATTGCTAAGTATGTAGCCAAGTCAAATAAGAACTCTGAAACATACCAACCATAGAATCATAAATTGTCACCCATGACAATTTCACACTATGTTTTGCTCCCCCTTAAGTTATCAAGGACCTAATTAAATGCCTACTTTCCTAAATTATGCATTCCATGACTCATTTTAACACTTAGCAACAAATTTTTAGAAGAAAACCAATGCATACATTCAATATTTTTCCCTTGGCTTTTCATATCCTAAAAAAGTGGGTTTGGACGAAGGCACCCTTGGCGCCCTTGTCCTCTTAATCTGGCCCTTAATTTACATAGGTCAAAGGTGGCATTATATTTAATGTTTTTCTCTCGACACTTTACACTTTGCAAAATAGGGCTAGGACTAAGTCGCCCTAGGTGACTTAGTTCCCCTATTTTTGCTCCAAATTCAAAAATATCAGAGGTGGCAATTTATTATTTGAATTTCAAAAGTCCAAATTTGGCTATCAAGATTTAATTTGTAGGAAATTATAATAATTGCATATAAATATTTAATGCCCCTTTTTGGGGTTAACCTAAATCTATCCCAAATTATCAATTTCCTAGCAAAGGGCCCCTAGAGGATACTTTGAATTGGTTTAGTCCCTACGAGTAAGTTAGAAATCCATCTC
>VDFB02157936.1:169383-236883 GCA_007258455.2 Sequoia sempervirens | reverse complement strand
GAATAATCTATTGAATAATTGCTTTTGATTGATTGATTCTAGTTTCAAAAAAGAAAATTGGGTCTGCAAGAAAATTTATGTGGAATAATTTCATTTTGTTGATGGATTCAAAAAAAGAGAAAGTTGATTGGATTTTGAAAAGTTATTGTCATAGGAGATTGGTCTCGGCACTGGATTGTCGTTTCAGCCAGTGTGGATCCCAGGTTCCATTGCTTCCTGAATCTTGTCTCTCTTCTTGAATCAAATGCATGAATGGCAACGTTGATTGATAGTAAAACATCTCCTATTTATTTATTTTGAATTGAAGTAATTAGTATTTGTAATTGTTGAAGTTTTTTTTTCTTGCCTCTTACGTAAAATTGAATCGGGCATAGTCTATAAATTTAATGTAGCTCTTGAAAACCACATCTCTTTGGGGTAATCTACTTAGTTCGTTTATCCTATCTTTGTTTCCACCATTCGAGTGCATTTTAAGCTGGGCATGCAACTGCAATATTCGACAATATTTTCTATTCTTGCTATTGGTATAGCTTTAGCCTCTCTTGCAGCTTTCCTTTGTCAATATTGCCACATTTTGTAGTTATTACATATCATTCTTGATGGTTTTCCCCTTTGAATCAATGTAGTTATTGTTTGAGCTTGCTATACTATACATATTCAATGGGTTATTCATGGTTTGGAGTTCAATCTTCTAGTATTCCACATATATATGGCATTTGATTTGTATGGAGTGATAATCCTTAATAAATTCGCCTTTTATCCCTATTGTCTTGCTCCTTACCTAGCAATCTCCTTCAACTTTTTACATCACTTGGTATTCAAATCATACAATTTAGAATGGCAGCCACTGCATAACCATTATATGGGAGTTGATTCTTCTTTTATATAGTTAAAGTTAACCTTCAACACTGCATGTATTTCGGTTTCAGTTTAATGGATTTTTCTTTTATGCTCATTTATGATTTACATTTCATGTTATTGCACCTAAAAAAAAATTGTTTCGTATTTAGTCATGTTTGTGTGTTGTCCTCTGGGGTTTCGTGGTGGGGCATTACAATATATATATACACTTTACTCATTTCATTTTATTCATTATAAAATTTATCTATATCTATGAACATATAAATATTAATAATCATATAAATAATCATCATCCTTACATGATGATTGCATATAAATATTTAACATTCCAAAGATATTACTTACTGATTATTTTTGCTCAGAATATATTCACATATTCTTGATTTCTCCATCGATCATAATATGCTTTATATATATTCTTTTCTATCTTCCTTTCTCATATTACTTGTTCTCTTCTTATATTCCCCCTCTATTCGATGCCTCTCCTCTTTTGGGATGGATCTCATTGTATATCATTATCTCAAGATGAAAGGACACATTTTTTAGACTGAATGTGCCCGTTTCCCCTTAAACTCAGACTTTTTTTAATTTCCCTTTGCATTTGGCTAAATCGTTGTCTTAGAGATTTGTTTGAGCACTGCCTTAGACATTCTTTGACCAATGTCTTCCTTTTGACTACATGTTTCCTTTAGAATTGTTGCTCTTAGCAATTGTTGTTGTGTTTGGCTTTGGTATGTGTTTCATGGTATTTGTTTATTTTATTTTATATTTTATGTTTAGTTTATATTTACTAGATTTATTTATGTAGCTTATGTTCATTAGTTGTTTATAATACTTTTGATGTTTATTTATTTGTATTTTGATATTTAGTATCTTAATCATTAAAGCATAATACCAGTACAAATTGCCACTACATTATTATTATATTGTTATTTTTTATATAGATATATCATGTATTTCACATTTATAATATTTAGTATTTACAATATTATTTATAATTATGATAGTAATATTAAATGGTTAATGTGTATTATGTTTATCTTGTTTCCGATGCTTTATACTTCAATGCTACAATTTTAGGGGACATGACAGTTCTCCCCACCCAAGATTGCTTGTCCTCAAGCAACCATAATCCCAAACATCTTTTCACCCTAGGAGTTATGTCCTCTCATACCTCCTCACTATTCTTGAGAGCCTAATTTAAGTCTCTTGCAAGGTTAACTAAGGTTCTATTCTTAATTGACCTTTTCAATTGAAATTCTTCTCCTTTTGTATCCTAAGTTGGAGGGAGTCACACCCTCTCCCTTTAGTAGCTACAACTCTCCATTGGATACTAATAGTGATAGTTCAATTTACATAAGTTAATTTGTTAGTGCCTCCCAACTCCAAGCATTTTAATAGATGACATTAAAATTTTCATAATTTTTAAGCATAAAGTAGTTATGAGAACACATCTTGTTGAAGATACATGAAGAAACACATAGATACATATGATACATAAAGTATAAATATGAAGCACGAATAAACATAATACATAGAGTATACACAAGAAGCATGAAGCATATATATGAATGAAGTATATGCACGAGTACATGAAGTTACAAAGCATACATATGAATACATGTAAGTCATAAATTATACACTTAAGTACGTGAGTCGTATGAATACACGTATACACATGAGTGCACACAAGTCATAAAGCATGTAGTTTGCAAAGCATACACTTGGATACACATAATTCGTAAAGTATACACTTGAATACACATAAGCCACGAAGTATGTTCACACAAGTCACAATATATACAATTGAATACACTCAAATACGCATAAGCCGCATGGTATATACTTGAATACACATAATTCACAAGTCATACACTTGAATACACTTGAATACACACAAGTCACAAGGTATACACTTGAATACACATAAGTTGCAAAGTATGCACTTGAAAACAAACAAGTTGCAAAGTATGCACTTGAATACACACAATTCACAAGGTATACACTTGAATACACACGCATACACATAAGCCACAAGGTATGCACTTGAATACACTCGGATACATATAAGCCACACTTGAATACACTTGAATTCATAAGTCACAAGGTATACACTTGGATACACTTGAATACATATAAGCCACACTTGAATACACTCAAATACATAAAGTGCACATAGGAAGCATGAAGCATACATGTGAGTACACATAATACATGAAGTATACATATAAATAAACGTAAGTCGCATGGATACACATATACATATGAGTACACATAAGTCATAATATACCCTTTATAACTTAAAACCACATAAATATGAAGTTAAGGCAAACAACCAAGTAGCTCACCCAAGCAAATAAGTAGCTCAAGCAAGCAAGCACCTAGCTCAATCACACAAGCGAGTAGCTCAAACAAACAAGCAAGTAGCTCAACCACATAAGCTAGTAGCTCAAATAGTTTGACACCAATGAAAAAATACTTAACATGTCCATAATGCATCCAAGATAGAAAGAATATTGGTGCATTGCACACTACATTGTGGGTCCTATCCTCAACCCCACAAAGCTAAGTATACCGTTTGACAACTGGGAAGGGGATTCCGTGCATCCCATACTACACCGCGGGTCCATCCACCATCCCAAGGTCACCCAGTATACACATTAGTACACAATATACACTTGAAGTCACAAATCATATGCAAGGTATATAAATAGTTGCATAAATACATGTAGGTCACATGAAAGGCACACACATATGGAGATATATTAACATAGGTTGGCAAGAACATGCTCTGATACCACTTGTAATGTCCCTTTTTGGGGTTAACCTAAATCTATCCCAAATTATCAATTTCCTAGCAAAGGGACCCTAGAGGATACTTTGAATTGGTTTAGTCCCTATGAGTAAGTTAGAAATCCATCTCTAAAATATCCTAACAATTAATACTCCACATTGGACATTAGAATTAAGTACGAGTAAATCTATCATAACCAATATTTCCTATAATTGATCCTCCCCTCATGTTACACCATGGTAGGAGGGTAGGATTACAATGGTTAATCTTATGATTGAACTAGACCTAGAGGCAACACCCTCGGATATCCCTGGAGGAAGAACCCTTATGGCCCTCATGGGTTCATTACATCCCACCCTCAGGTGGCGTATCTAGTGGAGACCAACCTAAACCCAAGGGCAGTACCCTCGAATAACCAGGTGGCAGTATCCCCTTGGCCCTTGTGGGATCATCATGTCTCACACTTGGGTGGCGTATCTAGGAGACTTCATTGCATGAATTCCCCCTTGGTAATCCTTCTTCCCCACCATCGCAAAACATGAACATCATAATACAAACAAATGACTGACTACAAACATACATATTAACAAGGTATATAGACATAGACATTTCTGAATATATTAGAGCATATGAGGGTAATGAAAATACATAAGTATGCATACAATCTCTCAACATTTAGATTAAAGAATAAAAAATACTTATAAGACTAAATAATTATTGTAAGCACCATTATTACACAATCGTGTATATATATATATATATATTGGAGATATATTAACACAGGTTGGCAAGAACATGCTTTGATACCACTTGTAATGTCCCTTTTTGGGGTTAACCTAAATCTATCCCAAATTATCAATTTCCTAGCAAAGGGACCCTAGAGGATACTTTGAATTGGTTTAGTCCCTACGAGTAAGTTAGAAATCCATCTCTAAAATAGCCTAACAATTAATGCTCCACATTGGACACTAGAATTAAGTATGAGTAAATCTATCATAACCAATATTTCCTACAATTGATCCCCCCTCATGTTACACCATGGTAGGAGGGTAGGATTACAATGGTTAATCTCATGATTGAACTAGACCCAGAGGCAACACCCTTGGATATCCCTGAAGGAAAAACCCCTCTGGCCCTCGTGGGCTCATTGCATTCCACCCTCAGGTGGCGTATCTAGTGGAGACCAGCCTAAACCCAAGGGAAGTACCCTCAAATAACCCAGGAAGGAGTATCCCCTTGGCCCTTGTGGGATCATCATGTCTCACACTCGGGTGGCGTATCTAGGAGACTCCATTGCATTAATTCCCCCTTGGTAATCTTTCTTCCCCACCATGGCAAAACATGGACATCATAATACAAACAAATGACTAACTACAAACATACATATTAACAAGATATATAGAAATAGACATTTCTAAATATATTAGAGCATATGAGGGTAATGACAATACATAAGTATATATACAACTCTCAACATTTAGATTAAAGAATCACAAATACTTATAAGACTAAATAATTATTGTAAGCACCATTATTACACAATCGTATATATATTCATCATTTTTAATTGACTTCAATTTATAAATATGTATATATCGTTATTTCTATATGAATATGTATATATATTCTATTTAAATATGCATGAATCATTATTTCTAATAAATATTTATATATCATTATGTAAGTAGTGCATATGTATTCTTTCCTATATATATATATACTTTACTCATTTCATATTATTCATTATAAAATTTATCTATATCTATGAATATAAAAATATTAATAATCATATAAATAATCATCATCCTTACATGATGATTGCATATAAATATTTAACATTTAAAAGATATTACTTACTAATTATTTTTGCTCAAAATATATTCACATATTCCTGATTTCTCCATCGATCAAAATATGCTTTATATATATTCTTTTCTATCTTCCTTTCCCCTATTACTTGATGTTCTCTTCTTATAATCCCCCTCTATTCGAGGCCTCTCCTCTTTTGGTATGGATCTCATTTTATATCATTATCTCAAGATGAAAGGACACATTTTTTAGACTGAATGTGCCCATTGACCTTTCAACTCAGACTTTGTTTATTTCCCTTTGCCTTTGGCTAAACCGTTGTCTTAGAGATTTGTTTGAGCACTTCCTTAGACATGCTTCCTTTAGAATTTCCGCTCTTAGCAATCACTACTGTGTTTGGCTTTGGTATGTGTTTCATGGTATTTGTTTATTTTATTTTATATTTTATGTTTAGTTTATATTTATTAGATTTATTTATGTAGCTTATGTTCATTAGTTGTTTATAATAATTTTGATGTTTATTGATTTGTATTTTGATATTTCACATCTTAATCATTAAAGCATAATATCAGTAAATTGCCACTACATTATTATTATATTGCAATTTTTTATATCGATATATCATGTATTTCACATTTATAATATTTAGTATTTACAATATTATTTATAATTATGATAGTAATATTTAATGGTTAATGTGTATTCCTTTTATCTTGTTTCCAATGATTTATACCTCAATGCTGCAATTTTGGGGGACATGACAAAATACCTAGTTATTTCATCATTTGAAAACTAAGTGAAGACATCTAGAAAATTATTGGAGAAAATATTGTCAAGAGCATTATCAAGCAAGTTAAGAGAAAAATTTCAAAGATTTATTGTAGCAATTCAAGAGGTAAGCATCATGTTAAAGTGTATGTGAATTCATGTTTTCATGTTTATGTTTGTGAAGACTAACCCTTGTAGGTTTTCAAGCTAATCAAGCAAGCAACATTCAAGAATTGAGGAGATTTGTATGGCTTCAGTCCATCAAGGAAGCCATTGGAGAGTGGTGAGTTGTATTCCATTTTTGATTCATCATTCCTTTTTATAATTTAGCCTTATCCCTCAAAAGAATAGGCCTTTTATCATTGACATTGTCGTTGTGGAAGTGTAAACACTAACACAAGGTTTGACTAACACAAGCCCCTAAATGGCACAACCCTTCCTCTCTTTTTGAATGTGCGAGTTTTAAATATGAGGAATATTGGGAGAAGTTTGAAGATCATATTTTCATTGTTGCATTCAAACCCTACACATTGACAACAAACGAAAACTCAATTACAAAAATATCTAATAGTGTGACAAGCAGAGAATAAAAACTTTGATTTGGCTCTTGATGACTATGAAAACAAATCTAAATTTCATTCAAAAGGACCTTGTTTCCTTGGGTGGCAGTCCTCCATTTTCAGCCCCAAATTTGAACCACATGTGCACAACACTCTACTCAGTCCATTTTTTAAGTCTGAATTTCTCTTTGATATCTTAGATTTGTTATTTTTGTATCAAAATAGTTATGTGCATCATTAGGCTAGTCAACTCATTGCATCCCATACTTAATTACATTGCATATTTGGTCAAGGGTAGGTTGACTCACCTTTCAGGCTATAATTTAGTCCTATATCTCATCCAAATCCATCAAACCCCCCACTACCTCAAATCCCTAATGAATGCATTTAGAAAAAATGCCTAAACCCTAGAGTCAAATCTTAGGGTTTCACTTTTTTATATGTTTCATTTTGGTGAAACTAACATGTTAACATTATATACCTTCTAAAATATGAAGCTTAGATCTAGGTTTAACATTGCATTATTTTGTATTATTCATTTAGGAACTCATTTTTACATCATAAAGGCATTAAAATTCAAAAGTCTACACACAATATTACATTTTAGGTCAAGCAATAGGGTTAATTTCAATCATCTTAGGTTAGATTTACATTCCAATTACATTTAAAATCTGCAAATTAGGTCTTTTAGATCTGAAAACAAATATGAAATTGTTCATGGCATTCATTTAGGCATCTTACAAATAGCTCAAAAAGTGAAAATTTATGTTATTGTATTTCAAAAAGGCATCAACATCATCATTTTTAGATTTTGGCATATTAGAATCAATCAATTGTTGCATCTTAGATATGGAAATTTCATTTACAATTGTCTTTTATTTCTTGAAATTTTTGCAAATTGTTGCACACTTGCATTGTGAATTACATAATCATAAATTGGATAAATTTTGGAAAAATATTCACTATCAAACTTGTTTACACATAAACATGAGATCCTTAAATAGTATAACACACACTCAAATTTTTAATTTTTCAAAAACTTGTATAGGACATACTCATCCTAGGTGACCTAGTCTTTCCAAATTGAGCTAAAATTCACTGTGTAGAATCTTGTCTCTGGTCTCTGCCTAGATCAGGCCTCAATTTTTGTATATTAGTCATGTAATTGTTTGTTTTGCTAAAAATGTTGCTATCTTGATCCATTGGGCATAACACAATGTTCTCATTGCAAAGATCACGTGTTGTCATAATTCATGTTCTATTATCAAATCTTGTTAAGCATTTTAAGGATTTTTTGTTATAGGCATGTCAAAATGAGCTTATTTCTCCTCTTTGGTTATTTTTCATTGATCCCTCTCCCACTATCTCACCTATGTGTGAGGTTATCTTGGTGCAAGATATTGCAATATTGAAAATCATGATAATCACGTTTGTTTTTCTTCTGATACCTCACCTACTTGTGTACAAGGTAACTTGGTGTTAGAAGATCCAATCATTGAGCATCATGAGAATCTTGTTTGCTTCTCTTCCCATACATATCCTACTTGGAAAGATATTTTTGGAAAAGAGGATTAAATCAACTAAATTTCTTTCAAAATACAATAAGATGAATTTCATAGATGAAGATTCTAAGGTGACATTAGATCCCCCATTGATAGAATATCATCAACAAGTAGTTAACTCCATTGAGGTTATGAACACAAAATTGGATATTAGATATTCTCTAATTATTGGACCTCCTAAAACTCCTTTAATTATTGGACCGAGCCCCAAATTCCTCTAAGTATTGTACCTCCTAAGTCACATCTCATTATAGTACCTCCTAAAGCTCATGGCCATATCATAAAATTTGCAAAACAACTCACTAGTAATCATGTGTTGAAGCAACCAAGTTATCACACAATGGGTCACACATGTAAAAAATGAAACAATAATCAAGAAAAAAAATGCCAACATCCATCCCATTACCTCAACCATACCTGCCACGTGCACCTATCATTCCACAACATAGTGGTAAAGAATCCCACACGGGTAGCAGAGTTGGCTTGGGTCGTGGGTTTGCTCCCCATTGGTATTGGGTTTGACTCCTCTCTTAGGTTAATGTTGGGATTAAGTTGTCTCGACCTTAGAGTACTAATATTTATTAATTTAATTTTTTATTGTATTTATTTGTATTATTTAATAGCCTATGGTGTCATGTCATAAATTGGGACCCACCGACTAGGTTGCATCCCCGATGGAGGTGACTAGATGACACATAATCATCCCAAGTGGACATAGGTGTCCAAATTTGAAATCTATGACATATGAAAGATTCTATGATGTTTCATAAGACATCTTCATGAATGGAGAAAGTTGGTGCCCAAGTTGGGTTATGACAGGTTGTAAGAGAATTGAATATTTTGGTCAGTTATGAAGGATTCTCTTATAAATTCTATGATGGATCTTCTAGCATATTTTATGGTAGATTTATGAAATTTTTTATGATAGTTGTAAGGTATCTATCATAAGCTATTATGAGCACATTTTGGGTTCCCAAGCTTGGAGAGAGAATATTGCATGTTATGACGACTCTAAGAGGTGTAAGGGAATACCGTACACAAGTGTCCAAATGCATGTCTATGGCATGGGATATTGTGCCATGTGTATTTGGATTCCCATCATCTTCTAGATGTTTCTCTTGGCTTGCATTCTCTATAGAATGTATGCCTTGCATTGTGGAATGCATAGTTTGTTTGCAGGTAATAAAGTGTTATTGGATTCACTCCATAAATAGGTGTTTGTGTCAAAACACTTGTTGAATAAGCTTTGTACTTGGAGCTACATTGTAACCTCTATTTTATTTAATATGTAGTCTTGTGCTTTTGAAGGGTGGGTTTTTTACCTGAAAGGGTTTTCCCCACGTATATCTGGTGTTTGTTGTTTATGTGTTCTTGTTGTTTTGTATCATTTTTCTATGTGTTTCTCTTATTGCAACTGTATAAGGTGTTAAAAGAATTTTTTTTGTAACTCTCCCCTACTTAGATTAGTGAAGGAAGTTGTTTCCACTCACCCAAGTTCCTTTTAGTTGGTATCAGAGCCTAGCCAACCTTGATTCATTTGTTGGGTTAGAAGGGTTTTTTGAGCTGATCTTTGTTTTAGTGGGAGTTTTACATAAGTGTATTTTGTGACCTTGTTGCAGGAAATAGATGGGAAGCACATCTAGGAGGATTGAGAGGGAGAATTTTAATGGTGGTAACTTTGAGTTTTGGAATATCAATATGGAAGATATGCTTGTAGATCATGATCTATGTATTGAAGTTTCTAGAGCCAAACCATTAGGCATGAAACAAGAAGACTAGAAGCTCATGGATCAAAAAGTCAAGGGTCTCATTAGGCTCTATTTGGTTGATTCCATTCTCTTCAATGTTCATGAAGAGAAGACTACTGCTTCTTTGTGGAAGAAACTTAGAGACGTTTATCAGGCTAAATCCTTGGTAAACAAGCTATTCCTGAGAAAGAAGATGCATTCTCTAAATATGGAAGATGGAGGATTTTTGGCAGACATCTAAATTCCTTTACATACATTAATTGCTCAATTGGGTTCCATTGGAGATAATATTGACGAGCAAGACCATTGCATGCTCCTGTTGTGTTCATTTCCAAACTCATGGGATCACCTAGTGATGGCTATTGGAAGCACAACAACTTTCAAGATGGATGAGGTGGTTGCTTCATTGTTATTTGAAGAGATGCAGAGAAAGTCTTTTGAGATGTCCAAGGAGGCTCTTGCTATTCATGGTAGATCGAAGGAGAAAGGTAAAAAGAAGGATAAGAAATTTAATTCTAAGTCTATAAGGAGATATAAGTCCCCTGGTAAGAAATCCAAGGAAAAATATTGGAACTGTGGCGAAGTCGTCACTTTTGGAAAGATTGCAAGGAGGAGGAGAAGAAGAAAAATTATTTCTCTAATTTTGAATCCAAAAAATCATCCCAAGATGAAGCCGAAGCATTTTTTGCAGCCTTGGAAACCCATGCATCAAAAGATGTGTGGTTGTTAGATTCAGGTGCATCCTTTCACATGGGCTCTCATAGAGGTTGGTTTTTAAAGTATGAAGAGTACGATGGTGGGAAGGTGTACTTGAGTGATGACTCTCACCTGAAGATCGTTGGCCATGGAAGAGTCAAAATCAAATTTCTTGATGGAAGAATGAAGGGGATTGATGGTGTCTTGCATATCCCAGGTTTGACATGAAACCTACTTTCTATAAATAAACTGAATGATTTGGGAGTGCAAGTTGCTTTCTCTAGTGGAGGATGCAAGATGAAAAGAGGAGCTATGGTGTTGGCTAAGGGTGTTTAAGTTGGAACACTATACAAGCTGGATGCATGCACAATTCACTATAATAGTTCTTCTAATGTATTGAAGAAGAGACCTTTGTTCTTCATCCTCACCATCAGATCGTGTAGTGAAGAAGTGTGTTGTGGCTACATCTGATGGTTGTGAATTTTGGGTACCTAAGGGTGCTTATTCCATGGAAACGAAGCTTCCTGCAAAGAAGACAATGTTATGGCACCAACGACTTGGTCACATTGGTGAGAAGGGTCTTAGAATCCTAAAAAATAAGAGCCTTGTTGAAGGCCTTAATGATTGTAATCTCGAGTTCGAATTTTGTGAACATTATGTTTATGGAAAACAACATCGTGTTTCTTTTTACTCTATTTTTGACAAGTCTTCTGGGGTTTTGGACTATGTTCATTCAGATGTGTTTGGTCTTGTGAATGTTCCTTTGTTATCAAAATATATTTATTTTTCTTCTTTCATAGATGATTATAGTAGGACATTCGTTTATTTTCTTAGAAGTAAAGCTGAAGTCTTTAGTCGGTTTAAGGAATTTAATGCCTTGGTAGAAAATTAGACTAGAAGAAAGATTAAGTGTTTGAGGATTGATAATGGTGCTGAGGTTTTTTTCACAGAGTTTGAATTTTTTTATAAAGAGCACGAGATTGAGAGGAATAAGACAACTCCCTACACTCCAAAATAAAATGGAGTTGCAGAGAGGATGAACACAATATTGATGGAGAGGGCTAGGAGTATGTTGAGTGGTACTATCCTTGAGTAGAAGTTTTGGGATAAAGCTTTAGCCACTGCATGTTATTTAATCAACATATCTCCTACATCAGCGCTTGTTGGAACCCATGGAGGCATGGTTTGGTAAAAATCCTTCAATAAGATGTTTCAAAAAAAAGTGTGGTCCTGATGGTAGTGTTGAGAAGCATAAGGCTCGGTTGGTCACTAAGGGGTTTTCATAGGTGGAGGGAATTGATTATGGGGAGATATTCTCTCTTGTTGTGAAAATGACATCTATCTGGTTCCTGTTATCACTTGCAACAACATATGACTTAGAAGTGGAACAAATGGATGTGAAGACAACGTTCCTTCATGGAAACTTGGAGGGAGGGATTTACATCTCACATTGAGAGCATTTCCTTGAAAAAGGTAAAGAAAATTTGGTTTGCAAACTGAAGAAGTCTCTTTATGGTTTGTAAAAGTCTCCTAGAATGTGGTACCAAAATTTTGATGCCTATGTGTTGTCATTAGGATTTTAGAGATCTAAATCTAACTATTGTGTGTATTATAAATCTGATAATGGTCACATTCTCATTATTGTTTTATACATAGATGATATGTTGTTTATTGGGAATGGTAAAAGTATGATTTTAGATTTGAAGTTTTAGTTGTCAACATAGTTTGAGATGAAAGACCTAGGTGCAGCTAGGTACATTCTAGGAATGGAGATCATGAGAGACAAAGCTAACATAAAGCTTTGGTTAAGCCAGAGCAAGCATGTGAACTTAGTGTTGGATAAATTTAGCATGCCAAATTGAAGGCAATTAGTTATTCCTATGATGTAGGGGATGACGTTTTATGTGAATGAATATCCAAAATATCCTACTGAGATGGAGGACATGACCAGAGTATTGTATGCGAGTGTAGTTGGTAGTCTAATGTATGTTATAGTGTGTACTAGACCAGACATAGCCCAAGTAGTGGGAGTCAGCCATTTTATGGCTAATCTTGGATAGGTGCATTGGGATGCGGTTAAGAGAGTGTTCAAATATTTACAGGTACTTTCAAGTATACCTTGTGTTTTCATGGTTATCCTATTGGGCCTCAACATTGTGTGACTATTCATGGATATGTGGATTCAAATTGGGCAGGTGACATTGATAGTAGAAGATCCACCGGTGATTAAGTGTTTATGATGTTTGGTGGTGCTATCAATTAGATGAGTAAGCGGTAGGTTGTAGTCGCTTTTTCCATGACATCTAAGCATAGTACATGGCAGCCACTCACACTTGTAAGGAATCTATTTGGCTTAAGAGATAGTGTTTTGATATTGGTTTAGATGTAGGACATATTACTATTTGTTGCGATAATCAAAGTGCGATTTTCCTAGCAAAGAATCCTACCTTCCATGCCAAAACAAAGCACATCAATGTGCAATATCTTTTTGTTTGTAATATGGTAGAAGATGGAAATGTGAACTTGGAAAAGGTTAAAACTTTGGTGAATGTTGCAGATGCACTGAAAAAACCAATGAGCACAGAGAAGTTCAGATGGTGTTCTGATTCCATGGGCCTTGGGGCCCTGAACAAATGATTCAATATGACTCTTGGTAGGTCTTCGACAAGTGGGAGAATATTGGTATTAAGGTGTCTCAACCTTAGAGTCCTAATATTGATTAATTTAATGTTTTATTATATTTATTTGTATAATTTAATTTCCTATTGTGTCATGTCATAAATTTGGACCCACTGGCTGGGGGCATCCCCGTTGGAGGTGACTGGATGACACATAATCATCCCAAGTGGACATAGGTGTCCCACTTTGAAATCTATGGCATATGATGGATTTTATGATGTGTCATAAGCCATTTTCATTCATGGAGAAAGTTGGTGCCCAAGTTGGGTTATGACAAGTTGTAAGGGAATTATATATTTTGGTCAATTATGATGGATTCTCTTATGAATTCTATGACAGATCTTGTGCCAAATTTTATGGCAGAGTAATGATGGATTTTATGACAGTTGTAAGGCATCTATCATAAGCTATTCTGAGCACATTATGGGTTCCATGTGTATTTGGATTCCCATCCTCTTCTTCCTGCTTCTCTTGGATTGTATTCTCTATAAAATGTACGCCTTGCATTGTAGAATGCATAGTTTGTTTGTAGGTAACAAAGTGCTACCAGATTCACTCCAGAAATAGGTATTTGTGTCAAAGAACTTTTTGAAGAATCTTTTTACCTAGAGTTTCATTGTAACCTCTATTTGATTTAATATAGTAGGACTTTACTTTTGAAGGGTGGGGTTTTTTACTCTAAAGGGTTTTCCCCATGTATAACTGGTGTTTGTTGTTTTATGTGTTCTTGCTATTCTGTCTCATTTTTCTATGTGTTTCTCTTACTGTAACTATATAAGTTGTTAAAAGGAATTTTTTTTGTAACTATCCCCTACTTAGATTAGTGTAGGAAGTTATTTCCACTCACCTAGCTTCTTTTCAGTTAACAAGTGGGCCTATTTGCGGGCTGTAACGTCCATCCGTAGGGGACTAGTCTCACCTCAAATCACCCCTCTGGGAGTCGAGTTGGGTCATGGTGATACCCCTGTCATAAACAAAAAAAATAGTGGTAAATAATATGATCTTGTTGAGCAACTTCATAATGATCCTACTAAGATCTCCTTGTGGGATTTGATTCAAATATCACTTGTTTATCATGTCATGCTTCCAAATTCTTTGTAGAAATTTGTTGTCCCTCCTAATGTGCAACCAAATGATGTGGTAGCCTTTCTTGAGAGCATGAATTTAGCTAATGTGGACATTTCCTTTTATCAAAGGGAATTACCCCCTTTGGAAAACTAAATGATTCCTTAATGATAACGGTTACCATCAACAAGAATAGGATTAGGCACACCCTTATTGAAAATGGTTTAGGGATTAATGTTTGTAGTGTTCACCTTTTGGATAAAATTGGAGTGGATAAGAATTTAATTCAACTGGTTGATTTTTCTATCCATGGTTTTGACAATGTGGGAAGACTCCTGCTCAAGGTGTGATTACATTACTTGTTAAAGTTGGCCCTATTGTGTTAAAAAATCCCATCCATGTCATTCCCCATGGTCTTTCATATATTATTCTCTTGTGTAGACCATAGATTCATGAAATGAAAGGAGTGCCTTCAAAGCTTCATCATTTAATGAAATACATATTCAACAATAAGGTTTATACGATAAAAGTTGATCCCAAATTTGAAAATTGTTTACAAATTGAAATAGGAATAAAGATTCCTTTTAGAACATTGATACCAACTTCAAAAGTGGAACCTTTACAAATTGAAGACAAATATGAGTGTCTTTTATCGGTGACAATTTTGTTGGATGATGATTGGGGATCATTAGATTTTACACCTACATTCATGGGGCAATACAAGATTACACAAACAAAATAAAAAAAGAGAGAAATAATTTGTAATGATATCAACACAATCTATCATTAAATCATCCAAAACCTTCAATTTCACAACTTCTAGCAAAGAGGAAAACACAAATTGCACATCTACATATGATGAAAGTGATTATGAAAAACCACCTTCTTTGAAAGAAATGGATGCCATTTATGAAAGAGGTTATCAACTTTTGAAACAATTTGGCTATAATGGAAAAGGATGTGGTGTAAAAGAATAAGGTATTTTTTGTGCATGTTTTGCACACATGCCCTGCCGAAGGCAGGGGCACCCTTTTTTTGATTTTGCCTTGCTCCTGTTGACTTGGTCCCTGCTCGCTTGCTTTGCTTTTGCCTTCATTTTTTGAGTTTGGGGAAAAGTTGCCTACGGATTTGGGATGTTTATGTGATGCCTAAGTGAACTGCCAAGGTTTTGTTGAGTTTTGTGAAGTTGCGGGAATTTCCTTGTGGGCCGTTGTCCCTTTGTCACTGTCTATGTGAATTTCTTTGCAGGTCGCCGTCCCTCTGTCGCTGTCTGCAAGAACTTCCTTGCAGGCCATCATCCCTTTATCGCCATTTGCGAGAACTTCCTTGTGGGTCACCCTCCCTCCATTGTCGTCCGTAAGAACTTCCTTTCAGGCTGCCGTCCCTCCGTCATCGTCCACGGGAATTCCTTTGCGGGCCGCCATCCCTCCGTCACCGTCCACGGGAACTTCCTTGCGGCTTGCCATCCCTCTGTCGCCGTCTGTAGGAATTTCTTTATGGGTCTCCGTGTGCGGGTTTCCATGTGTGGATTTCCATTTTTAAAGGGCGACAGACCTTCCGACTTCCCCCTTCCAAATCTTCGCATTTCCAAAAAGGGTGCAAATTTTAATTTTTCATCATCTAGGGCCCATAAAATGAGTGTCTTCACATGCCTAAAAGGGTTTGCATCAAATTTTCTATGTGTTTAGACATTGTGGAAATTTCACTATGGAAGTTTGCTCATGGAAGTTCGTTCGCGGAAGTCCGTTTGAGCAATGTCGTTGTAAAGGACAGCGAACCCTCTAACTTTTGCATTCCAAATTTTTGCATTTTTCAAAATGAGTCAAATCTTAAGGAAATATGTCTTGGCACTCTTTCTACCTCTTTTCCCACATGCTAAAATTGAAAAATATTAAATTTATTAAGTTTTTTGAAGTTGCGAGAATTTCTTTGCAGGTCGCCATCCCTCCATCGCTGTTCGTGGGAACTTCCTTGCAGGTCGTTGTCCCTCTGTCACCATCCACGAGAATTCCTTTGCGGGCCGCCGTCCCTCTATTGTCGTTCGTGAGAATTTCTTTGTGGGTCGTCATGTGCGGGTTTTTGTGTGTGGATTGTTGTTTTTAAAGGGTGGTAGACCCTCCGTCTTCCCCCTTCCAAATCTTCGCATTTCCAAAAAGGGTGCAAATTTCAAGTTTTCATCATCTAGGGCCCGTAAAATGAGTGTCTTCACATGCCTAAAGGTGTTTGCATCAAATTTTCCATGTGTTTAGACATTGCGGAAATTTCACTGCAGAAGTCCGCTCATGGAAGTCCGTCCATGGAAATTCGTTTGAGCAATGCCGTTGTAAAGGGTGGTGGACCCTTTGGCTTCCGCATTGAAAATTTCCACATTTTCCAAAATGAGTCAAATAGTAAGGAAATATGTCTTGGAACTCTTTCTACCCCTTTTCCCATGTGCTAAAATTGAAAAATCTTAAATTTACTAAGTTTTTTGAAGTTGTGGGAATTTCTTTGCAGGTCATCATCTCTCCGTCGCTGTCTACGGGAATTTCTTTGCAGGCTGCCATCCCTCCGTCACCGTCCATAGGAATTTCTTTACGGGCCGCTGTCCCTTCGTCACCATCCGCAGGAATTTCCTTTCGAGCTATCGTCCCTCCGTCGCCATCTGCGGGTTTCCAGTGTTGGTGTAAAAAGGTTTTTACTTTTTACACATTGTCTTAAGCTTAACTTAGGACACATATATTTAATATTTTCTAATATTTGTCTTGGGTAGTTTCACCCATGACTCATCTTGTTTTATGACGGTGAGTTTTTTCACCGTATTTCTTGCCTATTTAATAGGCTTCTATGTACATGATTATTCAATCATCATAGCTTTAATTAATCTTATCACATTATTTTGTGATTATTTTTCTCGGATGTGAAGGTTGAGTTGCAGGTTGCTCCTGGATGATTTGGAGCTTTTCTCCTACATGGTATCAGAGCAGATCCCCTGCCCTTCCTTCCTCTGAGAATATTTTGCCACTTGTGTTTTGGCAGACCTCCATGTGGTTAGCCTGCACCTATTTTCGCAAAAAAAAAATTTCAGGAAAATATTTCTGCGAAATTTTTTATCATAAACTTGGGGAAAATTTACAAGTTTATTTGTAGATCGGGCTAGTACGTTGGTCAGATCAGTCACATCACAGGCCGTGATTTATATCTGGTTGCTAACATCGCTCGAAGTCCTATCACCATCGGCGATCTAGGTACCGTTGATCGGTGCCCAATCCATCTTTGTCATCATCGGCTCCACTGACAGGATTTTGGCTTGCTGTGTCAGATCCATCCTTCTATTCGGTGGGTCTTCCACTGACAGATCTCCAACAACGATGTATTTTCTTTGTGTTTTTCATCCGGCCCCTCTATACTCCTGTCGGCCCATCATTCAGTCAACGATCAAAGATCGGCATTGGGCGCTAGCTCATCGGCATCCCATTGATCCTGGTACAGTTTCTTCATCATTAGCGGATTTGGATCTATGGTCCCATCATTCATCAAGTTCATGCTTTGTCTCGGTGTACCCTAAGTCTCTCATTCGACAATTTTTTTTTGGATTCATTGGTGCTATCACCGGTTCAATTGTCCTCTAGGCATCAGACCTCCCGTCAGTTCTTTGGTCAATGGTCCTTATTTTTTACATGCCCGTGGATTCTTGGTGATTGGCTATTTCTTCGTTGACATATTGACGATTGCTTCTGCATTGGCTAAAGTCTTCACTCGTGGGTCATATCTCCTGTCACCCTCCTCAGTCAGATCTGCTTACCTGGATCCGCCTTCAGATCGGGAGTCTTTGCTTTGGCCGCCTTGTCCAAGCCCCTGCACTATCTGCGACATCCTTGGCAGCGACATCTTGAGCATATTCCTGCAACGACGTCCATTTGCGTTTGCATATGGTGCAAAGTTTATCCATAGATCGGCTCACCCTGGTTTTTAAATCGACATTCATTATAGTTAGAAGCATTTATCATTTCTGGTGATTGCTTCCCCTGCCGATCGATCAAATTCTTGGTCAGTGATTGTCGGTACTGAGTCAGCTATACGGCCTATCACATCGACTTATAACCGCAGGGTTTGATTTAATAAAAGTTTTTAAAACTTTGCTTTGATTTTTACAAAGTATTGTAAGGCCGACGTTTATTGAATTATATCCACCATGGGGTGGGGTAGCCCCCTCGGTGGCTCGGCCACCGAGGGTCACCCCACTCCTCTCTCTCTGCCCCCACCACCAATAGTGGCGGGACTTATATTTTATTAATTTTCTCAATAAGGGGGGAGGGGTCATATGGCCGAATTAGGGCCACATAATTTTGACCCTATTGAGCATTAAATTTTGCACCAGTTTAGTGTAAAGGTCCATTTTTTAGGCCTTTTTTTTGTTTTTGCATAATTTTTGATCCAGATGGCGAAATTTTGCAAACAAAATATCATCAGAAAGGTGGAAATCTCAAATTTCCAATGGTGCTGATGTTTCCTCAAAATTTTTCTATTTGGCTACATTTATTTCTCATCAAAGTCTGAAGGCCCATTTGCACTCTCGCGCTCTTCAGATTTTCTTTGCACTTCAATTTAGTTCCAAAGCATCTTTCAATCGACTGCTGTATCATAGATTCCAGAGTTGTGTCAGTTTGTGAGTTTTCCAGTGTTCCTTGGCATCAGGTCTGCTGTTGCTTTATCATGATTTCAACTTGAGTCCTTGAGTGACTCTAATATGGTTTCTAGCAAACAAAAGTATCTTTCCTTGCTTGCCACATTCAGGATTCCAGTGTTACTCCAAAGGGTACTTCTAGTGCTTCTTCTTGCAACAGGTTATCTCTTATGGGGGGGGGTCCTATGATCTCTTTTATCATCCTTTGTATGGATAGAGATTGATTGGAATTGTGATGGATATCATTATTGCATTGTATCTCTCTTTTGGGGAGGAGTTTTGTCCCACTGGATTTTCTCCTTTTCTCCGGTTGTGAGAGATTTCATTTGCATTTGTACATGAGTACCTAATATGGCCTCATTGCCAGGACTCATATTTGCATTTCATCTTGCATAAGAATCTCCCTAAGTTTGCACTTAAGGGGGGGTGTTGGTGTAAAAAGGTTTTTACTTTTTACACATTGTCTTAAGCTTAACTTAGGACACATATATTTAATATTTGCTACTATTTATCTTGGGTAGTTTCACCTGTGACTCATCTTGTTTTATGACGGTGAGTTTGTTCACCGCATTTAATAGGCTTCTATGTACATGATTATTCAATCATCATAGCTTTAATTAAGCTTATCACATTATTTTGTGATTATTTTTCTCAGATGTGAAGGTTGAGTTGCAGGTTGCTCCTGGATGATTTGGAGCTTTTTCTCCTACATCCAGGTGTTCAATGTCATTTTTAAGGAAACAAACCCTTTGGCTTCCGCATTCTAGATCTCCACATTTTTTGAAAAGGGAAAAATCATTGAGGAATAGGTCTAGGCACTCTTCTAATACATCTTCGATGTGCTTAATTTGAAAAAAACTCAAAATTGTTGAGTTATGGCTTTGCAAAACTTCGCATGTGGGTCGTCGTCTCCTAAACGCTGTCACTTAACCGCTGAGCTTTAACACCTTTCCACCTCATAGTTCTCGCATGCTTCAAACCTGCAAGAGCATGAAAGCTTCATCCAACGACTTCAAGTGTCTCACGACCCATTTTCACCCTTGATTAATCATTTCTTAGGAGATTTTCCCTTTCACCGTTGTTCCTCCAACACCGTTCCTAACTATGAACATACGATGGTAGCCCAGTAGCTCCCTCCTGCATCTCCTAAATTGGTCAAACTTTCACACATAGTCCTTAACGTCTAAGGCACCCGTAGGTCTTGTAGTGCGAACTTCCCCTTGTGGGTCGCCATGCTCTAAATTTCATTGCTTAATGACAGAGACTCCAAACGTCCTTTGGCCTTCCTACACCCGCATGCCTTGGACCCACAAAGGCATCAAGCTTAACTTGGTAACTTCAAGTTCCTTACAATTGATTTATGCATGTACCAAAGTGCCTCACATGGAATTTGATCACCAAGTTCACCATGAAGAACTTTTGTTGTGGGCGGTTGCCTACGGGTCTCTGTGGCCTCGGTGCTGTCTTGCTTCTGGTTTCTTTGAACAACTTTTGACCTAGGGGAGACCTGCACCCTTGAACCTGCATTTATGTTTATGGTCCAAATGAACTCAAAATGTGGAACAATGATGAATATTATGATCTTTTAATGATGCATGGATGGATCTAACAATGAGTTTGTAGGATTTGACTAACATTTTGCTTAATTTACATATGAAAGCACTTACTGCACCTCTTGTGTGTAGGATTCGTGGAACCATTCTAAAGGCATAGATTTTGTTGTGCTCAGAAAGTGATTGCGACCACCAAAGGAGTCGCTTATCTGAATATTGATATCAAGGGGAGTTCTACCTAATTGAATAAGTCCACTTAAGAATCTATGTCAGGCAATACCAAGTTGAGAAATGCTTTCAAACAAGGAGAAAGAGGGAGTTGTTTTATCTTCCTCCAAACAACCATGATTATTAGGAGCTGTCCATCTAGATCAGGAGCAACATATCTACTTCTCAGAAACAACAATCTGCAAAAAGGATGCACTTAATTGGTTGAAAGAATGTTGCGAACACATTAGAAAAAGGGAAACCTTTAGTAGTTTCAGCTACAATAGGGAAGGCAGTCACTACAAGACAAAACTGCTATAGTGCCAGGGTCACTAGATGACAAAATAGGCTACAAGACAAAATAGAGAAGAGGAAAAAATAGCCTATTTTAACTTGTGAAATATTGGGGGTAGGTGAAACCCTAACTTGTATTGAATCTGAGCCACTCATTGTAAATCAATCCTAGCCATTCATTTGGGCTTTGGAAAACTATAAATAGGGGCTTGCTCCTCATTTTTAAGTGTTGGAGAACTAGTGTAAAAGGAATTTTGCAACAATAAAAGGAAGCCTTGCATGATTTTATGGATGTTTTCTTTGAGTTTTCTCATCTTGCATGCATGGTTCAACTTCCAAGTGTGTTTTAGTTGTAGTTTCTTGGATGGTTGTGATAATGGTGTTTACTATTATGGTATTTCATGAACTTTCAACCCATACTTTTGGCACTTGTTGATGACAAGCTGTTGTGCAAAGTTAGCTTGGGCTTCTTTATTTCATGGATGCAACTTAGTTCAATTGTATGTTCATGAGGTGTATGTACAATTTCAAAATGAGTAGACCTTAGGAGATTGCACTTGTTTTGTGTAGCTGTAGGTTCCTCTTGGTCAAACAAAACTTAGTTTAGGAAGTTTGTCTACTGTAGCAGCCTCCATGATTACTATTCATTCATAGCTTAGAATTAGAACAACTCTCTTAACCCTTTCTCTTTTGCTATTTATTTTAGTCCTTTGTTAGGGTAGGATTCCAAGCTTCACCACTGATGAGTCCAATTAATGACTCAATTTTGATAGGGTTTATTATCTATTTGTTGTTGTTACCATAGAATTTGGCACTTGGTTGTTGACATTTTCCATGTTATTTCCTTAAAACCATAAACCTTGGACATAAGTTTATCCTTGTGAATTTTAATGACATTAACATGTTATGTGAACTATCTATGTTAATTTTACATGTGGTTGAATGGATGTTACTTTAAGGTAATTGTGGATATGCAATTTTTAAGGTAATTATGGATATGCAATTTTTTGTGCATGCTAATGTCATTATGCAGGTTTGCACTAAGATGTTGACGTCAACAAAGCTTGCAAAGTGGAAGGAACTCTTGCTAGCTAGTCAGTTGCCAAGAGAGTCAAGAAGGTGGTCATTAAAAGGTCAAAGGAGGGAAAAATCTCAATGGAGGGAAACTTCCAATGGAGGGAAATTCTTAGCTCAAATAAAAGATTGTAACTACCTTTTAATGGTCATGTTTGTTTGTTGAGAAAATCTAGGGAGTGTGTTGTGCTATATTCTCGATGGGACAAGTCTGCTTTGACCAAATTTGGCGCATGCATAACTTCCTCCCTCTTTTTCTATGCTTTCAATAAGTGGCATCCTCCTATTTTGATGGAGTCGACTGCCTAGGTAGTTAGGGTTGGTTAGAAGTTTCTCTCTCTATAAATAATGGTTAGATGCCCCTTTTTATAAGGCTGGATGTTCTGAGATTATACTTGGATTTTCCAGTTTTAGTAATATAGTCATAATGTTGATATGTTGTAATCATGTTTTCAAGAAATAACATGGTATTCTGATTTGCTGCAACTGAGTTAGCTTAAGGAAGAATCACTCAAGGGGGCCCACTTAGTGAGAATTCTACCCATTTAGTCTAAAATTTATTTTATGTTTAGTAATTAGTTTTAGTTTCAACAATTGTCTATTCCTGAAGCCACTGGAATTTTTTTCTATGACTGTTCCTGCAGCCAAGGTAGACATAGTAGTTTCCTATCTGTTTGCTGAAATTTCCATTTCTATCTTTCATTTCCAATCTAGTTGTTAATGCTTAGTGTAGTTTTTGATTTATGCTAAGTGCTCAAGTTGATTTCTTCCTAGCATTTTATTTCCAGTACTGTTTCTTTCCTATTTTATGGATGACTGTAGTAGAGTCCTAGCACACATACAATGCTGACCCATTTCAAGTTCACGTCCCTGGGTTGACAATGAAATACACCTTCATGATGAGTAAGATAGCTACTTAGTACAAATGTCCAATCTCTAAGTCACAACTCTAAGGGCTTAGTTATTAAACCATTAGAGGAGGCCAACATTTTTGGTGCCGTTGTCGGGGATGGTGTCAAACTAGGAAGTTCTTTGGAGTTATTGATAGTTTCTTTCTTGCTGTAGTATTTATGAAGTTTTATCTTAGCATATCCTTCATCTAGGAAAGTAATGACTTGCTATTCTTTCACCAATTCTTTGTGTGAGTTGGTTGATACTGAGTTGATACTGCATGCATAGAGGAAGGAGAAGAGATGCTTATGGGAGATTCCTTCCTAATGACCCTGATCCATTTTAGCTAGTTGAGCTTCAAAATCTGCCAAGAGAAAGAAGAAGAAGAGGCACATCCTTTTGTTGATGCATTTCCCAATTTGACCAGTTTTAAAACTTCCTCTGAGGATCAAAATTTGATTGAGAATCCATTTGCTTCAGAACTCCATTAAGCAGGCATGGCTGATGCAAATAGACACAAACCCAACCAACCATCTTTTCCATTTCCTATCACTTATCAGAATGAAGTTGATAACCTTAAAAAAATCCCTACTTTAGTCCTTCCTAAGTTCTATGGGCTTGTTACATAATACCCTAACACCTTCTTGTTTGAGTTTGATATCATCATTTAGAACATAAGATTCACCCATAGTAAGATGCTCAAAAAGAGCATCTTTCCACCATGTAGCAAAACTACGACGAGATTTTTGACTGTTTGTAGCCAAATGACCTGTAGAAAAGCATCTCCTACATCGGAAAGGAAGACCCTCATAATCAAGAATATGAGACCATGGTCTATCCCCCACCATCAAAATGACCTCCCCAGGTAAATCTTGTGAGGTATCAATGTCCATAAGAATGCGGGAAAAAGTCGGATGATCATAGATAAGAGAAGACAAATCAGCCATAACAAACCTACCAATAACATTTCTAATAGACTCAAAGCAAGAAGGAGCCCAAAACTGAAGAGGTAGATTAGGAAGTTTGACCCAAGTAGGGACAACACTAATTGATTCAGAAAGAGGGTTGAAAGAAGGGAACCAAGGCTGGAGAGAGAGCGAGTGCTTTCCCCATAGCCAAACACCCCCTTCCAACACCTGAGCCCTATCCTCCTTAGATTGGAAAGCAGCCACAAAGAAACCCCTAGCCGAAGGATAGAGTTCAATCCTATCCTCAACAATAGGCCTCCAAGACTCCAAAACCCATTTGTTCAAATTTGGAAGAGAAGGCCATAAACCATTAAATCTACAAATAAGAGTAGAATGAGAGAAATAATCTTCTTTATCCAACACCTCCTACCCACAAACAATAGTAGGGGCAGAAGTAGAGCAACATAACGATTTACCTTTGAAAGAGGGAAGAGAAGAAGAAGGAATTTTACCACTAGAACCAACCACCTTAGCAAAGGACTGAGAAGTAGGGCACGAAAGAGGAACATCCACGTGCAGTGACCCATACCCTAAAGGAGGATAATCAAAACCAGAAAACCCACCAAACAAAGGTCGTGAATCGTCAGGATAAAGACCCACAACTATAGATAGTGGCGACCCAACAGTAGGAAATGAACCATCTGCAGACAACCGTGAGCCAACAACACAGGACCCAACAACGACCAATGAACTAGCTGCAGACAACTGAAAGCCAACAACACACGACCCAATAGCAGCCAAAATCGACCCAAAATGCAAGAGGGTTTTAGCAGAGAGTGGAATAACCGTTTCAGCAGAGAGTGGGAGAGCCATTTCAAACTTAAATGGAAAATATGTAAAACCATATTGTATACACCTAAAAATGGTCATCACATTTGGTTTATTAAATACAACCTATTTGATTAATGCTTCAAATACATATAAATAAGGTCTTACTTTATTTATATTGTTCACTTTCCTTTTAATTCTCCAAAATCACATTCTTCTAAATAATTAAATAAACAAAATACCCTTAACGTGTTTATTTAATTAACCTTCCTTAATCCTGATTAAGAATTAGAGCACATTTCTACAACTTTTTGTGTACCACCTCATAAAGGTCACATGAAAATAAATAAGACTAATTATTAATTAGAATTATCCTCACACACTTCCACCAATGAGAAAAAACACATGGCTTTATTCCCCCACACTTCCAACAAATTTGGAGCACATGGGTCTTTGTTTCACACACTTGGGAATCCCATACATTTGGCATGTTTCCAATTGGTCAAAGGATTCTCTCCACACACATGACATGTTGTCTTTGGTCAAGGGGACAACTTCCTGATTCCTTTCATCTCCGCCATCTATTATTTCTCCTTCGAATCTAGACCATTGATAGGTGCCACCTCACAAAATGCTTGAGAAACCCTATAAATACATACCCTCTTGCCTTAGCATTTACCATCCACAATTTGAGTAAAGTTACTATGCAGGTTTATCTTAGGACCTTGGAGCTTTCATGGAGTTTTATACTTAGTTTTCATATCATGTGTTACTTTGCATTCTCATCTTAGATTAATTAATTGCTTCATAGTTACATTTTATCATCCCCATTGCATCATAGTTACATTTTAGGTTAGTTTGTTTTATGTTTGCATTTGATTATATGCATAATCATGGATAGTTCACTATAGTTTCATATCATCTCACCCATCTCCACTTGTTCATCTATCATCAACATCATCTTTCATTTATCATCATATTCATCATCAATTCCATCATCTAGTTTCATTTAGAAGTATACCACTAATCCTTCCAGCATACATTTGCACATAGGAATCATCTTAGCTTGCATATTAAGCATCAAATCTCATTTTCTAGGTATTCATTTTAACAACCATTGTGCCCATAAAAATCTGAGGGCCAAACGGTTTAATAAATCCCTAGAAATAGAGGACAATGATACACATTTGAAAGATTTGATTGTATTATGAATAGAGTAGTTTTACTTGCTTCAAACTTTGAATGTAAACTGTCTCATTAAGGTTTGTGTTGACATTAGAATCCTCTCCACATTCAACACACACACACATATGTTAAGTATAGATAAACTAATTTTCCTATCTTCAGAGAATTCGAGTGTAATGCAATTCTTTTTTGAAGTTAGAAGAGGGATAAACACATTCAACATAGTGGGATTTTTTTTATCCAAAGTTTTGCAACATTGATTTTCTTTTTCTTCAGAGATTTGAAGCATATTAAATCTTGGGTCATCTATTTTATGAGAGATATTTTAACCATTAACCCTATTTTCAATAGACACAATTATAGAGGGATATCAAATTTTCTTGAGGTTGCTAAAGAAGAGAATGCTATATGGTCTTCATGAGTACTAGACAAGTGGTATGCTTAAATATTTTGTTTAATTTTTTAAAAAATTACAAAATAAACTAATTTTCAATATATTAGATTATAATTTTTTATTATATTTTAATATATTTTAACTTTTAATAATATAGATTTTAACTCCTTAAAAAAAAAACTAACTTAACTAAAATAGTAATATTTGAATATAAAGAAATCAAAAGATTAATATCCAAAAAGAATTCAAAATGGTAAAGAGAAAATAAAATGTGAATCTCCTACTTCCCAAATTCAAGGCTTAAAAGCCATGTGGAATATTTTTTGTCATTTATGGAACCATCCCCGTTACACATGCCTCAAAGACAATATACATCTTTTTTCCAACCAGGCAACAAACAAGACTTATTTTAAAAGAAAATACCACCTGTGCCAAATCTCCTTAACCCAAATGTTTGTTGTTGTCCCTTATCTCATCGTTTAATAGGTTTTTTGTGCTTGGGGAAATTCATTTTCGGCAGGATATCAATTCAAAAGTAGAGAATAGCTGATGAATACAATTATAGATATTTCCCTACAATGTTTTGGACACCTAGGGAGCTTGAAGTACATATGGAAAACCATATATTAAGTATAGATAAACTAATTTTCCTATCTTTAGAGAATTCAAATGCAATTCTTTCTTGAAGTTAGAAGAGGGATAAACACGTTCAACGAGATTTTTTTTTTTTTTTAATCCAAAATTCTGCAACATTGATTTTCTTTTTCTTCAAAGATTTGAAACAAATTAAATATTTTTCTTCAAAGATTTGAAACATATTAAATCTTGGGTCATCTATTTTATGAGAGATGTTTTAACCATTAACCCTAATTTTATATAGATATAATTATAGAGGGATATCCAATTTTCTCATATATAATAAAAGTTACAAAATAAGCTTTACAATGGTTCTTGACAACCAAGATTGCTGTCATGTTTACTTGCTGCAATCAAAATTGATAAAAACCCCTTATACGATCTATACTGCCACTGATTGTGAGTATCTACAATATCCTCGAATAAGAACATTGACTGTAAACATTTACAACTTAGTTTAGGTCCTGTAGCATATGGGACACCTGATCGGCCGATCCTTAATGGTTTTTAGCGTCAAAGTCTTTGTTTCATAAAAAGGGCCCCATCCTTTGTATTATCAGAAAGTTGCCTTACTCAGAGTTTTAGCCTATAATATCTTGTGGGATTCGAACCTAAATTTAACTTGATTCCCCGATCACCCGATAGTCCAACCTCTGATACTAGTCAGTCCTTTGGATTCCATCAAAGGGGGTCCTCACAAGCCCATAATATCAGCCAACATTGACAAATCCTTAGAGACGTAGGCTTAGATGTTGATATCACCGACCTCACGAAGCCATATCGGGCGATAGGACCTATCGTGTCTAGCGCCATATGAACAAAATGTTGTGTACACCCAATGTACGGATATTGTTGACCTCACAAAGGCTTATCAGGCGATAGGACCTATCGGGTCCAACACCATATGAACAATATGCTGTGTACACCCGATGTGTCGATATCGCCGACCTCACAAAGGATTATCAGGCGATAGGACCTATTAGGTCCGACACCATATGAACAATATGTTGTGTACACCCAATGTGTCGACAACCAAAATCCTGATACTCCATATTGAGATTAGGAACACCCATTATCGTAGAGGAGATTAAGTACTTGCTTGATCTGAAGTAGCCGCCAAAGGAGCCGCTTGATAGCATGCTCGTGCTTTCCAATCTCAGAGTATATTTTCTAAGATTTCTCAATCTATAATTTCTTGCAAATCAAGAAAAGCTTTTAGATCATCATTATTTTCCATTATTGTTACCTCTATTTTCTAACACCCCATATTTGCTAAATAATTTGCAAGCTTGTTCCCCTCATGATATGCATGTAAGATTTGGAATAGTTCAAACTCATCCATTAACTCCCACACCCTTTCTAAAATATACCTTAGATGCCAGTTATGACATTGCCTTTCCTTACGTATGTTTACAATTACAAGTGAATCTCCTTCAATGTGAATCTTATTTATTCAAAATTTCCTTACTAACTACAAACCATAAAGGAAGGCTAGTGACTCCACCATATTATTCATACTCAGAGGAATATGAATTGATCTAGTTGCTTTCAATTTACCCCAAGAATCTCTAATGCAAACACCTACCCCTGAGGAGCCCAGATTCCCTCTAGATGCACCATCAAAATTAAGCTTGAAAAAACCTATCGGTGGCGGATGCCATTTGATTAGGCTTCTATTCACCTTCAATTTGGAAGGCATTTTCATACTCCCTTTAAAAGGAAAAATAATACCTTTCCAACCCTTAAGTATGCTTTGATACCATGAGGTAAACTGAGAACTAACATTCTTCTGATCCTGTACATATGCATTGACCACTTCTGCATCTGATTTTTTAATTGTTGCATCGACAGAGTGATCTGGTGCTAATTTTTTTCTAAATATGTGTTTATTTCGTTTGTACCATATGGACCGTATGACAACAACTGGAATTAGACGCCAAATACATGCAAAAAATGAAGTCTTATATAGCATTGGCCATGAAGAAAAGAGATCCCATACAGAGTTTGGAAATGGAGTATGAAAACTCATCTTTTGCATGACAAATTCCCAATAACTTTGGGCGAATGGAGATTGCAGAAACAGATGATCAAAATTTTCCAAAAACTTACCACACAAAACACAATTAAATGAGTCTGCTATACCCAATATTACCAGATGATCACTTGTGAGTACTCTTTTCCTTAGCACAAGCCATGCAAAAATCCCTACCTTTGGTAACATCATATTACTCCAACAAAATGAATATGTTCTTTGAGATTGCAAATGGTTATCCTTGTTAAGTACCGCCTTGTAACCCTGTTTGACTGAGTAATTGCCATCTTTTGAAGGAGCCCAAATAATATGATCCGCTTTTGCTGATAAGATGAATGTTCTTGCTGCCAGATTCTAATGAAGACAACTCTTTTGTTTATTAGATAGCTGAGAGTTTGAAAAATCTTTCCATATTACTTTTCCTGAAGAGATCTCTACTACACATACATAATCAATTAATTTGGAACCCCATAAAGAAGAGAGAATTGGAATGACTACTTGAAGGTCTTGACAATTTCTCAATGGTGGATGGCCATTCCAAGAGTCATCCCAAAAATTCATTGCTTCCCCATTATTGACCTCCCAAGAAACATAATTTGTGATTATTTTTCTGCAAGATAACATAAAGTTCCACATAGCAGATCCTGCGGGTGGGTTAGAGTCTGTGATAATTCTTGAAGGTTCTTGATTATCGAGATAATTTGCTTGCATAAGAGTGCACCATTTGGAATTAGGCTTAGTATACAACTGCCAAACCACTTTCCCCCCAAAGGCTATATTATGCTTTGAGATATCATGCAAACCTATTCCACCTTTGTATTTCTCCGACGACATAGAATCCAAAGAGATCAAAGGATTTTTTTTAACATCATTCATGTTTCCTTTCCATAAAAATCCCCTGCCCACTTTCTCTATTTGATCAATTACTGATCTAGGTGCCTTGAGGACTAAGATAAAATAATTGGGGATTGCTGACAATACAAATTTTATTAAAAGAATTTGCCCTGAAAAAGACAACCAACGGGCTTTCCAAGCACATACTTTTAGCTTAATTCTTTCAATAACATTAGCCGAAAAGGATGGTTTATTAGCACCCATAAAGAAAGGAATACCCAAATAATTACAAGGTAAACTTGCCTATTGAAAACTTAGCACTTGAATAATCTTTCTTTTTAAAGCTACTTTAGAGTTGAAGACATATACTTTTGATTTTTGAGCATTTATTTTTTGTCCTGACAGCTCAGAGTATCTATCCAAAATACTTTTTATTTGCCTGGCTTCATTAACATTCACCCTTCCATACAGTAAAGTATCATCTACAAAAAAATTGTGTGTAACTGACAAACTAGTTTGTGGAATATGTATCCCTTTCCATAAACCCTAATTGTGTTTCTCTTTTATAGTCCTACTCAGAGCTTCTGCCATAATTATAAAAAGAAAAGGTGAAAGAGGATCAACTTGTCTTACACCTTGTGTGGCTCTAAAAAACCTCGAAGGAGAACCATTAATTAATATAGAAAAGAGCACTCTTGATAAACAAGATAAAATCCATTTACACCACTTGTCTGAAAACCCAAACTTGCTCAAAACTTTCAAGAGGAAATTACAATCAACCCTATCATATACTTTCATCATGTCTAACTTTATAATAAATGATGGAAGATGATTAGTTTTAATAGAGTGAAGAACCTCATGTGCTACCAGAGCCCCTTCTACTATTTCTCTACTCAACACAAAGCCACCTTGCTCTTGTGAATTGATTTTCAGAATTAAATGTTGCAACCTTTGATAAATTGTCTTGGTGAAAATTTTATAAATTGTGTTATATAGAGAAATAAGCCTGAATTCAAAAAAAAATTTTAGGCTCTTTTGTCTTTGGCAATAGAGCAATATTTGTAACATTAAAGTGCTTGAGGATCTTGCCCAACTTCCTTGATTCCTCCAAGGCTAGAAGCAAGTCAAAACTAAATTAGAAACAATCTATATTAGAGTAAAATGTTCAAAATGATCATTTATTCAATTTTTATATTTTAGCAAAAAAATTAGAAACATCTATAACATAAGTTTAGAAATAAACTTTAAGTGAAAACAAATAAATGCATTTTTATTAGTTAGAATAAAATTTCAAATGAATGAGTTGTATGGTGCTAAGTAAAGATTGTATGTAAAATGGATTGAAATAATTTTAAACATTAAACTAGATTTTAGGTTATTTATTTATATTGGAATTTTTTTAAAATTTATTTTTAAATATACTTAAGATAATAATTATTAAAATGTTACTTATCAAAAAAATAATTATTAAAGTTTTCATAAAATATACAATCTTTTAACATTTTCTTTTAGATTGTTGTTCTAATTTATAATCTTGACAAATAAATACTATTAAATTATACATAAAATGTAGAACCTAAACCATCATGTATTTCTTATTTATTCTAAAATTTTAATCTAATATCTATATACAAGAATCACAAAATAAATTGAAATGATTAGGAATAAATATGCTCTTAATTATATTTTTTTGAATTTTTTTTTCACTTATCTTTTATCCAATATAGATTTTAAAATCATTTGTAACTATTTTTCAAAATATTTCTAAAAGAATTTTTACTTTAATTTTTTAATAATCATTGCACCTTCGATAGCCAACATTAATTAAGAAGTCAAAATCCGGCCTCATTGCTTAAGTTTTTTTGACTAATAATATTTGAAAAAAATGATTTTGAAAATTATAAAAATTAAAAATCATGCATTTTACTTTAGAAGAATTAAAATATAATGAATGGAAACAAAAATTTATCAGTTTTGATTCGCTTAAATAAAAACCTTTGCTATAGTTCCATGGTAGGAACTAATAATTAAATACAACAATACAACCATAAAATTTGTGCTCTTTGTAAATACAATATTATAATATTTTATTAAAATTGATAAGTTTGACTAAAAATTTATATGGCTAAATTTTAATAAAACATCATAAAATTTTAATATTTCTTACAAGTACTTTCTTTAAGTAGATATTATTGCATTTAGATAAATTTATCCAATTAGTTATTAGTATTTGTACCTATCAAATGATCATATAACATATCTAAACAATTTTAATCTTTCAATATAAAGAAATCAAAAGATCAAATCTTAAAAGAATAAAAAATGGTAAAGAGAAAATAAAATGTGAATTGCTTGGCTTCCCAAATTCTCTTAAAGCTGAAAATTCATGTGAAATATTTTCCATCATTGACAGTAACCATCCTTGTTACATGCACCTCAGACACAACATACATATTTTTTTCAGCTAGACAACAAACGAGACTTATTTTAAAAGCAAATACCACCTGCACCAAATCTCCTTAAAATTTTATATATTGAGGCCTTTTTTGTTTGGGAGGTTGGTTTGGAGATGTAATGCCCCACCAAGCAACCCCAAAGGATACTAATTCATCTAACATTTATGGCACCAATTTTTTTTTAAAAGTACTAACATACATCAATAATAATCATATATCACATGAAATGAAACTAAACTTGAACTACATATAACAAATCCCTCGGGTTTACATGACTGCATTACTCTTCACAACAACATCATTACATCACCTGAAAGGTAAGTATACACCAGTAACCATAAGATAACATGAACATGGACAATACATTAATCAAGGATTACAATATTACAAAGCCGCTTCCCAACATGAATGGGGAAGATACAATAAAATGGAATGATACATTTGAAATGAAGGAGTACAAAGCTGCAATACTGGATCCAACTCTGGTTCAACTCAGGAGTCACTGCAAGGTACAATTTTGCACTTCTTGATTGACGACTGGGGACCCAATGGGGTGCATAGCACATTCCACCCAACCACGTGGACCCTAAGGCCCACCCCCCGTGCTAAGAGATGACAAGAAGGACCCCAACGATAACCATCATACAGAACAAGGATACAAGACTTCACAACAAGAACCATAATAACATAAGACAATCTCCAACACAAGATATAACCAACACAAGATGTGCCCAACATAAAGAATAACCAATAAAGTATCAACATACAAATGCCAACATGTGCTTCCAGAGGCCGAAGAATAACATAGAGGGAAAAAAAGCATACATGGTTGTTAAAGGAAGAGTGTCATCGCAATGTTGCATGGGTTACCCTGGTGAATCTTCCTAGGCCCCGACCCCCAACTTGGGTTACCCTAGTGACCTCTTACGAAACCTGGCCCCACATGCAATCCAATGCGGAATCAATTATCTTTCATAAAGACAAGATAACGATCTTGCCATTCCAGGTCTTCTCGACTCATCCCCAAGTCTGAACTAGCCCTTGAGTCCATGAGCAAGGCATAATTATCAAGTTAAATATTTTAGACTACCCATTCCCTAATACACTAATTTAGTTTTCACTTATTAGACTAATTCCACATGAGTTACCCAGGCACCACTTTGTGTGCCGGCCCCCATGAAGAACCACTCCCCTACTAACAACATATCTCAAAAACTCAAATGGAAAGCCAACTTGCTCAAGAAACATAATCCAATAAAATAGCTGCATCAAGAGAGGCATGCACCATCTCACGCTAGAACAAACTTCAGAGTAATGAAAACCACATCAAGTGTAAGGCTCAAGCCACATAAACACAAACCAAGTGCAACATCAACCATTATCAAAGTGACAGGATCATAAAACTACCCACATTCAGGTGAGACATCATAAAAATTAGAAACTACAACATGCCAGATATGGGTTACCCAAGGCAATCCTCTTAGGTCGCCAGACCCCCATACCAAATCTTACAAGTAAGAACCATATCCCCTCTAACCTCTGGAAGACAAACAGATTACAACACAATGGTTCCCAAATCAATGTGGCTACAGGACATGATCTCAAAATCAAAACCAACCATAACCATCTCAAAACTAAACATCAGTGTCAACAATCGTAAAAACAACCAACTCTAAACTCAGCAATGAAATCAACTAAAAAGGAGAAAACTCAATGCCAATAAGCATAATGATAAGATCAATAAGAATCATTAAACAATACATCCATGTAAGACCTTATTTTCTCAACATCATGTTACTTATCCACTCATTCAAATGTATAGTTCAGAACAACCAAACAATCAATTAATTCTGGTTGTTACGACAATATTAATCCATGAAGTGATGCATATCCATTAGCTATTAAGAATGCCAAGTAGAATCACCAAATAAGTCATTAATACTTGACGCAAATCTAAAGCTAGAACATATATTCTAACACATAAACACTATCTTTTAAAAAGAAGATACAAATATACACTCAAATTCCTAAATCTCTTTTACTTAATTTACTATCAATCCAACTATACAATCATTAAGGAAGTTACAATATACTTCATGGTTCACCTTTATCTTTAGAAACCTAACTCCTCCTCAAACTTACATACATATATATATATAACATCGTTTCCACCCTTTTAATGTTCACCAACTTAGGCACTAAATTCTCTTATCTAGGTCATATACCACAATACTCCATGATTAACCATAGCAACAATTATTCAAAAAAAAGCTAATTGCATAACGACATTACAATAAACTAAGAACCTGAATCAACTTTTAGTAATCGATACATAAGATAACCTAGTCCATCTATTATAAGGTAGTTCAACCTATACCATGAGAACATTCCTTCTTCCAATCTAAGTTTTGATTATATTACAAATGACTTCTAGTTTGCCACTAAGATTCTTATTCTTAAATAATACAGTTACTTAATTGTCTCCATAGTCAAGAGTCTACTTTATTTCCATATATTAAATTGAATTAGAATAAATATTCTCATTCACTATTGTATATATAGGCATCATTATATAAATATATATATAAACATCGCATTACGTATTTATAAGAGCATATTTGTAACATATAACTCGATATCCAATACTCCTCATCAAGCAACATATCATAGTAGCTATTATGGGAGAGATCAAGAGCTTATAAAATGCTACATAGCAATAACTCCTCTACAAAAGCATCATCGGTTGACAAATCAATGCACAAGGTTATGAGGTCAAAAAGAATATTCAATAGATCTTCTTGGTATAAAGAATTAGAAGGTGACTCCATTAAGCCTAAATAATACACAGTGCAGAGTGTATTCAACATTAGAGAGAAGTTGAGGTTTAATGAAATTGAATTCTCATATAGAAGATTCGGCTTATTACTGACAAGCCAAAGTAAAAGTTTAATACTTCTTTGAAGTGTTTGATGCTAAGTTTTAACTATTCGTAGCATTTTCTAGAAGAGCATCTAAAATGCAAGGGGTAAGCGATTTCCACGAGGAGGCCTGAGACCGAATTTTAACATAAAAGAGCTCCCTATTAAGTTCAAGTGCTGTGGCTGAGAATGGTTGACAATGATATCAGAGAGATTATTTAAACCTATAAACTTCCTAATATGTACAAGTGCCGCAATAGAGACAGGTTGATAATGAAAACAGAGAGATCATTTAATTTACTACACCTTTGCAGTCTAAAAGTTGGAACTGTGATAAGTTACCAAAGGTTTCAGGGAGGCTACATAAATCTGTACACTGCCTCAACTCTAAACACTGTACAGTGACAGGTTGTCAAGTATATTAGAAAATGAATATTGGAATTTGGAATTATCGCCATCTACGTGCATTACTATCAAATCCCAAATGTTAACCACTAGAATGAAGGGAAGGAGAAAGGTGAGGTGCAAATACATGACTTAAGAGTAGGAGAAATAATGTACAACTTTTCTTTTTTGAACTTAACACATTTCTGTTTGGTGGCGATTTTCCAAAGACTCGCTCAAGTTTGAAGTTTGGCAATTAATCTTCACCACGATCAATGGAAAACTCTTTATTATGTTAGTAATTGACAATATTTTATTTTCAAGTGCTACAATTGCGAACAAAAGTTTAGGAACATGGCTCAGGAATACCACGCCTAAGTCCGGTTAGGGAAAAGGTGATTAAAGAAGTCAGAGTACATTGTAAAAAAAATAAGTTAACAGTACAAGGTATTCCCAAGACACACGGCTGAGTAAAGCGGCGTATCAAAGAAAACTTGCAAACATGATTCAGAATAAATCTAAACCTACGTTTCCAGCGTCAGCCATACAAGTGTACCAGTGAAGTGCATGAATTTCCATTCTTGGTAGTCGTCTTCAAAATGTTTCAAGTCAGCAAACAAGGTCAACACTTAAGCAAAGGCAAAATCCAACATATCAGTATGAACAGAGTGAGGCACGCAAGGAGGGAGATCTTCTGCATAGAAGCCATAACTACAACAACCTATTATTGTATTGAGGTGTATTAATAAAAATGAAGGAGCTATGATAGTTAAGAAAAACAACCCCCACACTCTTGAAACAAATAGAAACAGAAGCAATACCCCATTGAAAATAATCTAAAGAAAACATCAAAGAAAACATCAAGAAAGAGCAATACAAAGTAGAAATGTTTCATAACTTATATTCACTAGCCGAGTTGTATAAAGACACATAATTTGAACTCGAAAACACAACTGTATTATTACTTTCCATTCTAAACATGAAAAGATAAGGGATCTCAGAAGAACCTGACGTATTAGCTTGACATGGCTACAGACTTGATGCAATGATCTTCAATTTCCAGTTGCCTCTCTGAAATCTAAGCAACCCAAATATCTCCTTCCTTTGTGATAATTTTCCAAAAACCCAAAAGACTTCCAGAGAAACCAAGAAAACTTTTTCCCCCTCTTTCCTTAATTTCCGTTCCGTAATAATGGACACTAGTGAAGTATATGTCCTCCTATCCCGTTCGGAGAGTTCCACTAGAAGTTTTTATTTATTTATTAAGTCTTCTAAAAATAGGCTATTACCGTTAAAGGAGGATCTCTACCTTTTTGCATGCCCTCACCATGTGCCTACCTATCCTCTCCACTATGCCTCCTTTATGGGAGTAACTACTAAACATGCTCTTCATTACAGTTATAGGCATGTATTTATTTACATTACATTAACTTGTAGTAGATATTTTCTACTAAATGTTAGATACAAGAATCTTCAAAAATAAGTTACACTTACTCTTGCAAAGTGGTTGCAAATCCATTGTAACAAATAACCTAAATTTAGATCTTGTAGTAATGATAATTCATTTCATTTGATTTATAAATTGTATTACGATTTATTTATTATATTTTACCCTTCTTTTCTTTTCTTTTTTTATTATAATGTATTAAATAATCCAAATCTTGTTTATCAAACGTTTCCAATTTAAACAACCAAATACATAAGGTTAAATAATTTAAATCGTGAGATGGAAAAATCGGGGAGGGCACTATAGGAGAAGTTGCAGGTTTACATAACTAGCTGATTTATGTAATCAAAAAGTCCATGTTGAAAGGGAATCTTGTGATCTTCTGCATGTTGTAATCCCATTTCATATTTGCTGCAATAAAACATAATATTTTCTTTATCGCATATGTTGTGCAAATTTGTTATTGTGTTTGTGAGATTTCAAATTTGTATAGGGAGTTCATTTCATCAAATTGTTAAAAAAAAATTATGTAATGCCCTAAATTTTGACTGAGGGGAAAAAAAACAACCATCACAGTTTTTTGAACAAAGCTACAAAAACTCTAACAAAAACACTAACAATTGATAATCGAGCACTAGAAGGGTCATATGCTACACACATCGAGGAATGTTGCTCATACAACATCTCCATTGAGTGTCACTCGAGAGCGAGACAATGGAAGGGGATGACATCGAGTACACATAATTCATCACGCACGCCCTTCAACCAAGGATGGGATGACTCAAGAATTAGGTAAAAGGTTATGTTAGGTTTCAAATAAAAGCTATGGCTATCAGTGGCAAACTCACCTTGATAACATGCTCCATCCTATTATGAAAAGATTATTAATCCATCAAAAGATTAACTAACTTTGGTGATAAGGTTTTTTTCACTAACCCTAATGATATTGTCCTTATATTGTTGTAGTGTTAATGATATGGTAAATTAATTGTTCATAATCACGTTAATATAAATATGGTTCATATGTGATCTTCAAATTTAATTTACTTAACCTAAACAAATTTTATTTGAGAAATAATTATCTTATTGATAATCCCATTTAATTATTCCTATATATTATTTTAAAGGAAATTGACAATTAACAATTAAATAACTAAGATATTATAAAAATATAAAAATAAACAAATAAAGTAAATATCACGTATTATATAAAATCAAGAGGAACTATTTATATACATATATTTCTCACTTCACTTTAAATCGAAGTCTTCAATAATCCTTATTAAAAGAAATAAAAAACTAGGGGAGAGGGGCCCATAGTGGAGCACCCTAACTTCGCCTTTCTCAAAATCCTACGTGGAAATTTCAAATCACTCCCAATTTTGTACAATAGTTTATTTGACAACTCACATGTTTCTATATTTCGTTTTAGGGCCACATCATCAATATGATGCCACATCAACATTCTTTTTGTTTAGGTATCAAAAAAAGGCCCAAAAAAAAAGTGATACCAATAGTGGTGCACTAAGTCATGTTTTATTGGTGTGCTAATGTGGCATCATATGATTTGTCAGTTTATGTATTTTGTGGATAAAAAGTGTTTTGCAATTGGATATTAAGGTGCTTCACTATAGGACCCACTGAGGACTACTTCTATCCCCACTATTGGACCCCGCTCCACTATGGGCCCCTCTCCCCTAGGTCTTTAAGAAATTTATGATTCCTTTTATTTCTTAAAGATTAAGAGCTTATTAAAAGGGTATATTATAACGTGAATAGCTTTTTAAAGAACTTATTAATAGTTTGGTGGCTCTATTAATAGTTTGGTGGCACCCTTTGATATTTATCATGGAATCTAAGTTTTTGTTTGTTTGTTTAATTAACTATATCCCCCTTTTTAAGGATAAGAAGTTTACTTGAAGATAAACTTAAGGGACTTTCTTCCTTCTTAATCACACGAATCTCTCCCTAAGGTTTAGTTTTAAACTTCACTAAAATTTAAACTTAAATTTAAGATTTCCATATGATGTTTCTATTTTTTTTTATCTCCTTTTAAAAGATAAGCCATAAAGGATGTTTTCATTCGATAAGGAGAGATCACGTGAAGTTATGAATGGTAATAAATTTCTACGGCAACAAAGTCATGAGACTTAAATATTAAAAGAAACATAAGGCCTGCTCTGGTAATTATGTTGGTTTCCTTATATTGGTTTCAACTCAACAACACTCCCATAACAAGGAGAAGAAAGTAAATGACAAAGGTGGTGGCATGTATCAAATGTCAGATAGAAGATTTGAGACAAATTTATGAGGTAATAGAAGAGATTATTTTCTTGCAAGCTAATACAGAGGGTTTACTTTATCGAAACGGTTGGAGTAAACTGATTTGACAAATGGGTGGGTAACATAGATATCACTCTACAAATACTCAAGTATAACAATTAGTAGCAGAAACATAACATACTTTTATGCAGAATTAAGGGAAATCTCTCTCTTCTCTGCTCAGTCTCATGCAAGCATTATTTATAGACCTTTCCAGATATATGCAAAATACATTTAGTAGTAGTATACACACAAAACAATGGAAAACATGCTCTCTCTTATCACGGTTGTGATTTGTTAACTACAAAAATATACCCATGCGGGATAGCATGAAAATGACAATTAAAACCTCAATATTCCTCCTATATGCAGACATATAAATACATTTAGATGCATAGAATGATTTCGCTCTTCTTCTTTTTTCTTTTTATGAAAAAAATTCCCTTCCCAGATACCATAAAACCATACACAAAATTCTACTCACATTCCTTTCATGTCTGTACACAACATTCTAGGGAATATTTTAAATTGGACTTCTTACTTTGCAACAATATACAAGGATAATTTAGGCACATTTTATCCTTACAGAAATGTACTTACTTTCATTTGAATTTGTACTTAAGCAACAAATACAAAATGGAAGAATAACAAGTAGTTTAAACATAGCGTTATTTCATTACAAAGATGAGGAAAAGGAAGCATTTCAAGTTACACATATTTCCACAACATCACTCTTTTCTTTTTCTTGACAACCTTTCAAACTTAACACTCAACCACAACAGATTACTTTTGAGAGGATCACATTAATCCCTTTCTCTTTTGCAAGGAGAATACAACTACTTTCAACTATTAGCTCTCAAGGACCTGCAAGAAAACACACAAAACTTCTTTCCATGGCCAATAGGGACTGCTCACTTCCCAACCTTGGGTTGGAAAACCAACCACCCCCCGAGCTAGGAGGTAACCAAGAGGTACACACATCACAATAAATTTTCAAACAATAACCAACAAGGAAAAATACATGTAGCATACAAAACCCTTTTCCCCAAGGATTTCAAAACACACATAGAAAGTCCACTCATGAATTTCTTAAGGGAGAGACAAGGTGCACTCAATCTTGGGGTTTATAGAAATATTCATATCCATTGAATAACATATAATGGGGCTTTATTTCTCCTCTTCCTTCACACCCCTATACCATATATCACCAATCCAACCATCCCAAACCTCCATCATTTTTGCGGGTACTCATACCCTATCCACAACCCCAACATTTTAATGGGTACTCATACCCTATCCATTTTTCCAAAGTGATAAAACTCCCAAGAAGGTGCTACCTTTCTCTATCCCACACATGCATTGCTCACCCTCCTTGAATAGGAGCTAATCCAACACCCATCCCAACAAAACAATAACAACACCCAACATAAAAAGAAAGCATTCACAAAGAATAATAAGCATTCAAACAACCATTGCATGAAACAAAAAGAAGGATTTTAAACCAACTTTTTTGTGCAAGCTTCCAAATATAAAGTTGAAGAAGATCTTTCCCAACTCCTTTTCCCCAAATTAAGCAAAACTAAAATTTCTCAAAAGAAAAGGAACCCCTCCTTTGGCTTTCCAAAGGATTGATATAGGAGTCAAGGATTGAAACACCTTGGAGACATGTCACTCTGTCATTCACTCCTATAGACACACCTCCCCACAAGTTCTCTTGGGGAAGTGAAAGGCCAAAGAGTGTTCAACACTCAACAAAGACTTTCAAATCTCATAAATGAGATTTTGGAGCCAACACTCCAACCCCATTTCCAAAATCCGTCACCCTTCTTAATGGCCAATTAAGAAAGGTCACAACTTGCAATTTTCAAAAGTTATGGGCTTGATTTGACTCCTAACCCATAGGTAACCATCACAGGGGTTAAATTAGGGTCAATTAATCCATTCTAAGGACTAATTCAACATTTTTGAACCTTCAAAAATAAATTGAAATTCAAACACAATAAAAGAATTTTCCAAAATGCATCAAAATCCTCATCAAAAGTTTAATTGACTTTAAAAGCATAGTCACAAGATTCAACACTAAATCTTTTAATCACAAAATGAAATACAACACAGAGGCTATGATCCATTCTCTATATGAACCATAGTGGGTTTCACTTGGCTAACACAAATCGGGTACCCTTGGTTACCTCCAATCCCATTGGCCATGAGTGTGTACTAGCACACTCAATTTTCACTTGTCAATATATCCAATGCAAGATAATCCACAATTAAATCAACAATTTTATACACATAAATGACACAATCAATTCCTAAATCAATAAGTTCAACATCCTTAATTACTATTTATCTAGCAACAACATATTCTATCAATTCCTATCAAGTCATAGCATTATAAAGGAGTCTCATATTCACCTAATTCAATTTTAACATCTTATCAATCATATATCATAACCATTTATCCATTCCTACCATTATAATTAGATAAACATGAACATATCAATAAGCAAAACATCACACACATATAATACTCATAAGCATCATAATAGGAAACCATCATAAAATGAAATGTCAATGATTATCCAAAATAGTCTAAACCACATAGAGTATCAACATGATAGAAACAAAAACAGTAAAATGGGTGTATCAAATAGTAGGCCTCACAAATTAGTAAATTCTAGTTAATGTAAGAACATATTTGTTTTCATGACTACCTCATCCATACAACAATAGTATGGTTTCAATTCCAAGAACTTAAAAAACACTACTTAATTCACTAATTGCATTCTAAACTTGTGTCAATATAATGTATAATTCAAGAAGGGTAGTATAATACAACAAAAATCTTAAGATTTCCCAAAGAACAAAAATGCTATATTACATAGCATATTGGTATGAAAGAAGTTTAAACTTTTCCATTATGGACGGTTGTTTGCCTTGATTCATATGATAGAGACAATATCTTGGAAGAGGGATTTCAACCTTCTGAATCATATTTTCAAGCAATCGGTGCAATAAATGTGAGGATCATGGCCAAATAAGGTGAAAAATAACAGACCCTTGAAGAAGACATTGAAAGAGAAAAGAGTAAGGAATAGTTCATGGATGGATGTATCCAAGATAGACAATGGAAAATCTAAGGTAAAGGAATCTAATTGAACTCCTTTTAAACTTGAGGAAAAACTAGGTTAACAATGATTTTGAAGGGCAAGTACATGCCCAAATTTTTAATAAATGAATTAAAAAATTAAGGTTTACTTTAATTAAATTTTGTTTTATGTATCTCAATATAAAGGACCGTGCTTTTTATTTGGTGGGGAAATGATCTAACTACTTCTAAAAGTAAGAGTATACATTTTCTAAATAGAAAGGGTTCAAAGAGTTCTTTACAAAAATTCCTATCCTATTTGATTACAAAATTGACTAAGAAATTAAGTGTTTTATGATTATACCATAGAATCCCCTAAAAAGGCCATGTTAATGAGAAAGAAAAATAAGAACACCAACTCATCAACCAATGTTTTTTTAACATTAAGGTGAAAAAAATGAAGTAAAACAGTAGATTTTGTAGCCTGTATAATAGAGTATAAGCCCCACCCCAATAGTAATATGGTTCAAACAATCAACTATTATAGCTTCTTAACATAGGGCACTAGCTGTATTGGAATGAAATGACATTTTGCCAAATTTGCCTTGAAAATGGTCGAGAATGAAACACGTTCAAACAAAAATGAAGCTGACATATGGTAATATGCTAAATAATGGATTTCCTATGCCGTTGAATGGCGATGGAATTCAAAACAAGGTAGGTGTTAATTATAATACTTCAAAAATTCTCAAACAAAATCTTAAGATCCTACAAAAACATAGTGGTTAAATATTCAAGAATTGTTGCATTAAACTATACAAAATTTTAATAAAATCAATAAGACAACTGTTAAAGTATAATAATTCTAAAGCCAAAAAAAAAGATTAAGTTTGTACAAAATGATAGAAAAAAGAGAGAGAAGATCATCAAAAATAACCACACTACAGAAAACAGAAGGATTTATAGTTAAAACCTCTTCATAAACCAAAATGAAGACAAGACTATAACAAATTATCTTATCTACTAGACTAAAAATTTAGTTAAGCTTTAAGCTTAGGAAAAAATATGAAGAAGACATACAGTTTTAATTACAATTTAAAATCATTATACGCAAAATAGGCAAAATATTTGTTCCAAAACCTCAAAAGAAACACATTACACTAACACCACCATCTCAACTAAATTTAACCAAGAAAAATAAATAACAAATCTAAGTTAGAAGACACAAAATGAATGCAAAAATTAAGTAAAATTGTTAGAAACTAGAGCTAGAATAGAAGCTCCTACATTGTCTCGCACATTTGCTTGACAACTTAACATAAAAATACACAAATAATGCCTACATTTAAGAGAAAAAGTCCTAAGAAAGCTACAAATCTTGCTAAATAAATACCTATTCCAGTGCCAAATTTGGTCGATGAAAGCTTGCAATAGCAAAAGGAAAAAAAAAAAACACAACTCGGCAACAACTGATTTTTAAATAAAGGTAAAAAATGTAGTTATATGACAACTTACCTTGGCATGTATAATGGGGTATAAGTTGTACCCCGCCCTTAATCTGGTCCAAATGGCACTAGTGGTATTGGAAACAAAATGACATTTCACCAAATTCTCTTTGGAAATGATTCAAATTAAAATTCACGTAAAGGGAAAGGAATCTGACAGCTGCTAATACACCACAGAAGAATGGATTCCCTATGTCGTTAACAAAACAATATCTCTTTAAATATTGGTTGTAACTAAAATATGTTATTTTTTTTACAAATTTCATGCTCCATACTTCTAAACTTTTAACTTTGAGCATGGTAGCTAACATGCCTCATTAATTCTATAGGCAATATGTAGGAATCATTGATACACACATTTTATTTTTAATTAAAAATATTAAACATATTTGTATAATATTATATTTATATTAATTATATTGTATTTATGTTATATTTATATTATATTTTTGAATTTATTTATATTGTATAATATTATATTTATATTATATTTATGAGTTTATTTATATTTATATTTGATATAATATTATATTTATATTGTATTTATATTATATAAATTAATATTTTATTATTTATATTTTGTTGATTATTTATATATTATATTATTTTAATTGTTATTTTTATTTTTATTTTTTATATTTTTATTATATTCTTTATATTTTTTATTATATTATTTATATTTAAAGAGTACATAGACATTGCTTAGTTTAATCATAGTTAATTACGATTTTTAGTTTAATCATAGTTAACAAAGGGTGCATAGTTATTGTGCGGGACCATTTCAATTTATTTCCTCGAAATGAACCACCTCAACAGACTCCTGAGGTAATTTCTTGAACTAGTCACTCATGCCCCAATATATGTCATAATTGGTCATTTCTAGCTGTAATTAAATATTTATCTTTTTTAGCATGTAAGGAAATGATTGTAGTACGGTTTTGGAAACTCCTCTATATTATTTTTGTTTTTAATTATTGAATAATTGCTTTGAAATAGTATAATATTATATTTTATGTGTTAATAATTTTAATAAATTACTATTTTTATTTATTTTTGGTAAGTGTTGTCAAGGGGACAACTCCCATCAAAAGAGAGAATAGATGCATGCCCTTGCTATCAGGGATGCAACAGTCCAAAACTACTGCCTACATAATAATCATTGAATCCCTTTCCTCGAAGATCTTAATGTCATTCGGATAGAGGGAAGAGATTTCTTCCGCTTGACTTTAGTCCAATCCAAATCTGCCTCAGAGGTGGAGACCGAATCAATACACCCAACCCTATTCTTCTCTTCCTCATTGCGTATTGCTGCTAGAGATGTAGGGGATACTTCAACACTTTCATTGGTGACCGACAGTGTAATCCCTGAAGAAAACAAGAAGGCTTTCGTAGTGCTTGTATTATAACATTTTCCTTGCAATATGGTAGATGGAGAGGATGACAGAGTGTTAGCTACCTCCAAGGGTGGAGGCGAAGCAGTAGTACGAACATCATTTGATTTTGAGTCTGACTCAAGATTGTTGCTATTCACCAAGGAGGACAAGATAGGAGCCGAGCTCTAAAACGTGGGGGAGGAAGGAGTTGCAAGCTTCGAAGGAGGAGAAATTACATAGTGGCGAGAATTGGCCCCTTCCCACCATGAGGGTTTGCAAATAGGAGCTAAATTGCAATGCTCCCCTAACCGTCTTTTTTTACACTAAGCGGTACCATGGTCTGTGGCAAAACAAATTTGGCATTTGAATGCAATCCTTTCATAATCTATTGGTTGGCACCATTGAATCTTTATAACTTTAAGAAATATTTCTACTGGAAGACCCTTTGAGACATCCATCTCAACACATAAGCATGCAAAAGTTGAGTTTTCGTAGTTGATTGTCTCCTTGGATGGGCAGAGATATTTTCCTAGACCGTTGCCAATTGCTTTCAGACAATCAATTTCCCAGAACTGCAATGGGAGGTAGGGAAAACGAATCCACAGGAATGCCATTGAAAAAGTCTCTGTATGCGGATCGAAAGAGGGGAACCAGGGTTTCATGCATAAAAAATTATCTTGGAAAAACCACGGACCGGTTTTGAGCACCATTTCTTTGTCTTCCGTAGATTCGAATTCTAAGATGAAAAACCCTTTTGCACATGGATAGATATTGATTTCATCTTCCAGATAATCCTTCCAATTTGCATCAATCCATGAATGGAGATCACAGAGTTTAGGCCAAACCTTTGTGAACCGACATATCAGAGCATGATCCACCAAATATTCTTCCCTGTCACAGGCAAAGTTGTCGAGATAGATCTCCGGAGCAGAGGATGAGTGCCGAACAACAAAAGGGGGACTCAATGGGGCGTTGCCTTGAGACAGCTGGGGATTAGAATTATGCGTGGTAAAACCAGTATTCGGCAAGCTAGGGTTTCCCATCACCCCATGGTGAATATTGCATGGAGAATGTGGGCGCACGGCTAGGGCATCCACAAAAATTTTCTTGCCTCCCACAGCGCCCAGACTCGGACCAGCCATCGCAATGTGAGGAGGACTATCGACAGATCTCTTTTTGCTAACTTCCAACCCCGAATCACCATTGTTCGCACTCCGTGAGCTATCCAGTGGGAGAGTAGAAGAATGGAGAAGGCAGTTGCTTCCCACTAGCGAATGCCCACGTGCCAAAGCCTCTGTGTTCGCTTCAGGGCTTGACAAAACTGACTTCGCATACCCGATGCCCTCTAAGCCATGGTCTGACACTAGGGAACGTGTGCATAAATCCAGATTGGAGGTCGCAGCTGCGAAAGTTTTGGGAGAAAAGGGCGCCATCATAAGATTTATACTATTTTAATTTTAATAAATTATTATTATTTATAAATGATATATAAATTAATATCAATATTTTTTTTTTGTTCGGTAAATCATTGCTAAGGGGCAGCATCTTGAAATTGGTTTTGGAAACTCCTCTATATTATTTTATGTTTTTAATTATTGAATAATCACTTTGAAATAGTATAATCTTATATTTTACCTATTAATAATTTTAATAAATAATTATATTTATAAATAATATATAAATTAATATCAATATTCTTTTTGTTTGGTAAATCGTTGCTAAGGGGCAGCACCCTAAAATCAACCACAACCGCTGCCTGAAATCAACCACAACCTTTGTTTGGTAAATTGCTGCTAAGGGGTAGCACCCTGAAATCAACCACAACCTTGCGACCCGATGGTGTCGAAACTAACTTTAAGCTATTGCTTCACAACCAACTTTAAGCTTTCGCTCCACCGAGCCTGATGGTGTCAAAACTGACTTTAAACTTTCGCTCCACCAGAGAAAGTCGTGGTATTCGAACCTTAGACAACCCAATTGTTGCCCTTGCAACTTAACTATTGTACTACAGGGTCAACCCCATAAATTAATATCAATATTAATATTATTTTGTTTATTTATATTTTTTATATTTTATTATATTATGTATATTTTTAAATTAATTTCATTTATATTAATCTTATGTTAAATAAAGTAATTATTTTATTTTGTTAATTATTATTATTATTTTATGTTATTACTTATATAATTTTTTAGAAAAAATATTCAATTAAGATCACATAATCATATATATTCAAAAAATATACTTATAAAAAAGAATATCTCTATGCATTTTATATAGATTTATTAAAGATATATGCTAGTTTGATCATAGTTAATCAAGGGTACATAGATATACATATATTAAAAATATATTTATAAAAAATAATATCTTTGGATGTATTTTATATAGATTTATTAAAGATATATATGCTAATTTAATCATAGTTAATGAAGGGTACATAGACATTGCTTATAGAAAGTAAAGGGGATGGATAATTTTTATCCACCTACTAATTTTTCCTTTTTGTATGTGACCATTCCAATTTATTTCATAGTGCTTGGAACAAACCGCCTCAAGAGAGTTTAACCTGGTATGGCTTTGGAAAATCCTTTATATTATTTTATGTTTTTAATTATTGAATAATCACTTTGAAATAGTATGTGAAGTAGAATATTAAATTATTATAGTGATTGTTAGATATAATTAGATTGTAAAAAGAACAAGAGAGGTTTGAAAATTAAATTAGATATTGTTATTAAATATTATAAATAATGATGGTAAATAAGTAATATAGTGAATTAAAATGGAGGAGATAGATCAAGATAGTGGAGTTCAAATTCATCTATAACAAAAGATTTGATTTCATATATATCTTTAATAAATCTATATAAAATACGTTGAGAGATATTCTTCTTTATATGTATATTTTTAATACATGTATAAATGAATATGATCTTTATATGGTAGGAACTAATAATTAAATGCAACAATACAACCATAAAATTTGAGCTCTTTGTAAATACAATATTATAATTTTTTATTTTTTACTATTTAAGAGGGGTAAAAAATTATTCAATCCAAAAAAGAGCAATACAAAGCAAGGGAATTACACATCCCTATCAAACTCCACTAATTGGTCCAACTTTTGTGACAAATCCGGGGGTAATTGACCCTTGTCCAAAATATTCCAATCATGCAAATGATCGGAAGCCCATTTAGCCAAATAATCTGTAACCCCATTCCATTCACGCAGAATATGACAGAAATAAACATAATATAAGGAAGCACACAAAATAAGAATTTGTTTTATAATAACAACCAACTGCCAACTAACATCCTCTAATAAATTCACTATCACCTGAGAATTTGATTCACTAAAAAATTATATGGCTGAATTTTAATAAAACATCATAAAATTTTAATATTTCTTACTAGTACTTTTAGATATTATTGCATTTAGATAAATTTATCCAATTAGTTATTAGTATTTGTACTACAAACAATCATATAACATATCTAAATAGTTTTAATCTTTCAATATAAAGAAATCAAAAGATCAAATCTAAAAAGAATTCAAAATGGTAAAGAGCAAATAAAATGTGAATAGCCTGGCTTCCCAAATTCTCTTAAGGCTAAAAATCCATGTGGAATATTTTCCATCATTTATAGTAACCATCCCTATCACACGTTCCTAACACACAACAACCATCTTTTTTTGAGCCAGGCAAAAAACAAGACTTATTTTAAAATCAAATACCACCTGTGCCAAATCTCCTTAAACTTTTATATATTGAGGATTTTTTTTATTTGGGAGGTTGGCTTGGAGAAGTTGTAGGTTTACATAAATAGATGTTGTAGATTGAGCATAGGATTGAAGACTCCATTGTTGCTGATTTATGTAATAAAAAATCCCATGTTGAAAGGGTATCTTGTCATCTTCTACATGTTGTAAGCTAATTTCATATTTTTTGCAAAAAAACATATTGTTTTCTTTATTGCATATGTTGTGCAAATTTGTTATTGTGTTTGTGATATTTCAGATTTGTATGGGGAGTTCATTTCATCAAATTGTTAAAAAAATAATTAGTAAATTATAGTTATTATAAGAACATATTTGCTTTCATGACTACCTCATCTATACAACTATAGTATGGTTTCAATTCCAACAACTTAAAAAGCACTACTTAATTCACTAATTGCATTCTAAACTTGTGTCAATATAATGTATAATTCAAGTAGGGTAGTATAATACAACAAAAATCTTAAAATTTCCCAAAGAAAAAAATGCTATATTACATAGCATATTGGTATGAAAGAAGTTTAAACTTTGTCATTATGGATGGTTGTTTGCCTTGATTCATATGATAGAGACAATGTCTTGGGAAGAGGGATTTCAACCTTTTGAATCATAATTTCAAACAACTGGTGCAATAGATGTGAGTATCATGGCTAAGAGAAGGTGAAGAAAGCCTTGTTGGAAGCAAAATTCGAGTTTATGTGAGAATACGATCACAATCCATTGATAGGTGTTAATTCTCTTATCAAAAATATTGGATTGGAAAAATAACAGACCCTTGAAGAAGACATTGAAAGAGAAAAGATGTAACGCCCCGCCACACAACCCTAGAGGAAGTTGCAAGTAGCTACTCAAACGCACAATTTTTTTTTTTTGTTTAAGTACAATTAACATGCAAGTTCACTACCCATTGCCAACAACCTCTAAGGTTACGAGACTAAGATTACTTTAAAACCAAAACAACAAAAAAAACATGAATTGAAACCATAACATTTAATCACTTAAGAAATTAAGAACACATACATTCCATACATGATAAATTTCATCAAAGAATAAGAGATACCACATGATTTCAAATAACAATAATTTAACAATAAGATTACAACTCTCATTCCCCGAATGAGGTAAATCCAATAAGCATGGTTACATATTACATCTTCCACCTCGATAACAAATGAGGGGTAATAAATTACAAGATTCAACTGAAATGAATGAAACCTGAAAAGTAACTGGATCCTATGAGCTCTCCAATTGGAAATCTCATCCACATGAACAAGAAGAAAACCCAACGGAGTAAGGTGCATGTTCCACCCAACCAAGTGATACCCGAAGGCCCACCCCCCGTGCTAGGAGATAGTAACATGGATTCCTAGAAAAGACCATCTACCTCTAGACACAGGCTAAAACATAACTGAACTAAATCAAATACAAATACAACATCACTTAACACAATGGTTACAATGCTCCTAGAGTTAAATAATCAATTGCATCACTGATCAAACATATTGCTGACTTACGAGAAGTGTCATCACAATGTTACATGGGTTATCCTGGTAAGTCTTCCTAGGTCCCAACCCCCATCTCAGGATATCCTGGAAACCTCTAACGACTCTCGGCCCCTCATGCAAACCAATGCAGAATTAGTTATCTCCCGTAAAGACAAGATAACGATCTTTCCATTCCAGGCCTTCTCATCCCATCCCAATTCTATACAAAGCCTTGCATCCATGAGCGAGGAAAATTTAATCTTATTAAGTGTTTGATACTACCTATTCCTCTAATCAATTTATTTACGTTATCATTGGATTAACTAACTTACAATGAGTTACCTTGGCACCATTTTGTGTGGGGTCAAACCATAATAGTGGTTTACAAATTTTATGAGGAAGGAAATTTGATTTGTCTTCCTTTCCCCAAACTCAATGGGTTCAGTCGAACTCTATGGTTCGGCCAAACCACCTTTTATGTTCGACTGAACCCTAAAACACAAACAAAAAAATTTAATATTTTAAGGGGTTCGGTCGAACATGGGTTCGATCGAACCCCCTCAAATAAGGCATAAAAAAAAAATCTGAACTTGTCACTGTCATTTTTTTCCTTTTTCTGCTTTCCTTGTGCTCTGTGCATGTGGCAAACAACGAACGTGAACAACAAATGACGAACGAAAAAATTGACTTCATCTCTCCAGCGAACGGAAAAATCGACTTCATCTCTCCATAGTTCATCAACCCGACTTGCATATCTCACCAGGTTTGTCAAATTCGAATTTCATATATAGACTTCAAAATGCGTTTGTTTGTTAAATTTCTAAACCCTAAATGTGAAATTTTTCAAATTTGTTGATTTGAAACTGCATTTGTTTGAAAGTTTCTAAAGCCTTTTCAACATACACTATTTCTATGATACATTTCTACTCTGTCAAAAAATTAACATGCCCTTTCTATGCTTCCACATTTTGCATACATTTCTACCAGGGCACCTCCAATTTATTTGAGGCATTATATCAAATAGTTCATGGTAATTTTTGACGAAGTATGATAGAAATAGTGTTTCCATTGTATGCACCCTATATCAAACATTTCATTAACAAATTTATTTGAAGCATTATATCAAACAGTTCATGGTAATTTTTGATGGAGTATGATAGAAATAGTGTTTCCATTGTATGCACCCTATATCAAATAGTTCATTAACAAATTTATTTGAGGGATTATATCAAAAACACTATTGGAAATTTATTTGAGGCATTATATCAAAAAAACTATTTCTATCACACTCCGTAAAAAAAACTATTGGAAATTTATTTGAGGCATTATATCAAACAGTTCATTAACAAATTTATTTGAGACATTATATCAAACAGTTCATGATATAAATTTTAGGGTGCCTACAATGGAAACTTGGATAAAATTCTTCATATTTTTCCTTTGAGTCTTATGGCATTACTCCAAAAATGGTTGGTGAACTAAATGTATGAATCGAAGAATAAATTTAGAGGAAAGAAACTAGATTGTTTGAATGAAATGTATAATAAAATAGTTCTATTAGGATTAGAAGGAATGAAGGTATTATTAAATTTTCTATTTTACAACTCAAAAGAGAATAAAGAAAAGGGTGTGCCTTGTTTGTTGTTAATTTTTATTTAGTAAAAGTGAATGAGAACCATTCAAATGAAAATAAACCTCCATTACAAAAGTCTTAGGATGTCTAAATCCTAGAATGAACTCCTCATGTTTCCTCCTAAATGGGTGTTTTATTTTTTAATAGAGTTCATGCATGAATTAACCCCTATATCTAGATATCCCTATCAAACAAACACTTCATATTTGCATGAATTAAAGGATTGAACCTAAATGACATTTTAAAGAAAGGATTTATATGTTCTAGTGTCTTGTAATGGGATGCTCCAACTATTTTTATGAAAAAGAAAGATAAGACACTTTTCCAAGTTGTCTTGATTATGTATGTTCAATAAATAAACAATTAACATTAATATCCACCACCTAAAATAGATGACTTATTTTACTAATTGAGAGGAGTGGCCATATTTAAAAAAAATAGGTCTAATATTCAATTACAATTAGCAAAGAATAAAGGAGGAATACATTCATAAAATTACATTTAGAACTAGGTATAGGACATCAAAATTATATGTTTGAGGCAATGCATATAAGACACCCATATACAAAATAGTACAAAAGAAAGGGAAAAAATGTAAAGAATGCGTGCTTGTAATCTATACTTTTTTTTTTTTTTTAAAAGGGGTAAAAATTTATTGAATTAACCAGCAAAGTACAAAAGCAAGGGCCACAGGCCCAGAAGGGAAAACAACACGAAACAGAAGGAAGCCCCCGCAGGGGCACAACTAATCACCCATATCTTCCTTGACTAGCCTCCCAAGATCCTGAACATAATCCGGAGGCAAATGGGCCCACTCGCCCGCCATCCATCCCTCCCCGCGATCCGAAGCCCACTTAGCCAAGCAGTCAGCAGTCCTATTCCACTCGCGAGGAACATAGCAGAAAGAGACTGCATCCAAAGACGCACTCAGCTTAAGAATTTGTCGCCCCACCACAGCCAGATGCCAATCCATGTTCTCCATCCGTTGTAGATTCAACATATCCACCACCACCTGGGAATCAGACTCACAGATAATCTTACTCCATCCCAGAGCACATCCTCTTTCAAGAGCCAAGAGGATAGCAAGTGCCTCCATGTAATTGTTGGTCTGTAACCCTTTATAATAAGAGAAGAAGAAAATAACCTCACCAGAGCAATTCCTGCCGATTCCTCCAACCCTAGCATGCCCAGGATTTCCCTTGGAAGACCCATCAGTGTTGATCTTAAGGGTCCCCAGAGGAGGGAGGGACCACTTTCCTTCCCTACAAACCTTTCTTTTAGCTTGCTTGCTTCTAACCTGTTGCTTCTTACAAAGGGCATCGCTACCACTAGCACAAGAAATATTCAAGTTGTGAACCACACGCACATCTCCAGGATCAATATCCTCAGAGAGATCACACTTCGCAGCTAGGGTTTCCTGAAGCATATTTATCACTTGCAGCCACACCTGTTGCACCATCTTTGATTTATCCTGAAATATCCTGCGGTTCCTCTCCAACCACACCTGCCAGATAATAAATCCTGGACCAATATCCCAAGCCACCTCAAGAAAGGAGGTCTTAGAAGGGGGCCTACCATGACTATTCCAGAACTCAGCCAGAGAGTTGGCATGAATACAAGCATGCTCCCAAGCTTCCCACCACCAGTGCCAAATAGCCCTGGTGAAAGAGCAGTGGAAAAAGAGATGTGAGCTATTTTCTTCATTGTTCTTACATAGACTACAGATAGAAGGCCCGTGAAATCCCCTCTTCTGAAGATTCTCCCAGGTAAGACATTTATTCTGCACCATTAGCCACAAGAAAAAATTACATTTAGGCCAAGCAGACTTATGCCAAACCTGCTTCCACCAAGAACTGTCAATCCTATCCACAGCTAATCTTTCCAACTCTTGATATCCAGATGCCATTGAAAACTTTCCCTTCGGATTAGGTCCCCAAGCAAGGGTATCATCTTCTCTCAAGGAGTTACAAGCTCTACCAACAAGAATCCTAGCAAGAGTCTCCCTCTCGCCCTCAGAGCCCCCTGGAGGCCATTCACAAGGTTCTTTCCATCTAGCTCCCTCGCCACGACCCACCCTTACAGTCATCTTAAAATCCTCAACTTTACTCCAGCCAGCAGCAAGAAAATGATCACAAAGAGGCTGAAGGTGGGGGTATTGAGATAGGATAGGGGGGAATCCATCCCAAGAATCCTCCCAGAACAAGGCATCTGAACCTCGATTACAAATCCAGAAGAGACCCTTCTTGACAAGCTGCGCTCCTTTCTTCAAAGTATCCCAAACCATGGATCCCCTTCCTGTCAACTCATATCTTGGTACATCTTTCCCATTCACCCCACCAAGATACTTAACATTAAGGATCTTAGCCCATCCTTGATCCGGGCATATGCACCATCTCCAAAAGAGCTTAGCAGCAAGAGCCCTACTGACCAAACTCATTTTCCGCAAACCAAGGCCCCCATCCTGCTTTGATCTGCAAACACTATCCCATTTGACCAGGCTCCACTTGGTGGAAAGCAGATTGCCAGTCCATAAAAACTGTCTGGAAAGGGAATCAAAATCCTTAACGAAACCAGTCGGGGCAGATTGCACAAGACACCTATAGATAGGAAGAGCTTGGACAATAGACTTCAAAAGAGTCACTCTACCAGCAGTTGAAAGCCACCGGTGGGTCCAATGACTCACCTTGGTCCGAAACTTATCCAAAATTTCCTGCCACACCCCTCTTGACAGTCTTTCGTCTGAAAGAGGGATTCCAAGATACACAAAAGGAAGAGTTCCAATTTGAAACCTCAAGATCCGAGCAATCCTAGCTTGAATAGGACCAGGGGTATTGAAGAAAAAGATATGAGACTTTTCTTCATTTATCTTTTGTCCTGAGGCTTTCACATAAATATCCAGAGCTCTTCGGAAGTTAATTGCCTCCTGAATTCTAGCTACTCCCATCAAAGACGTATCATCCACAAATTGGAGGTGGGAAGAAGGAGGAATGCCATGCCCCCACTTCCACCCCTGAATCAGACCCTGCCTAACTTGAGACTTAAGAAACCTTCCCAAGCCCTCCGCCATCAAGATGAAAAGGTAAGGGGAGAGAGGATCCCCTTGCCTAAGGCCTCTGGCCGCTCCAAAAAGATCAGTAGGTTCACCATTGATCAGGACAGCAAAAGAGGGTGAAGTAATGCAGCTCATAACCCAACTAATCCACTCCCTCCCAAAACCAAAGGCTTGAAGAACTTTTTGCAAAAAAATCCATTTGACCCTATCGTAAGCTTTGGCCATATCAAGCTTTATGAACATGGCTTTCTCCTTTGATGCTGCCATAGAGTGCACAACTTCTGCAGCTATAATAACCCCATCCAGAATCTGCCTTCCTGTAACAAATCCCCCTTGCTCCTCAGAGATTAGATTACTGAGCCATGGCTTTAGTCGTTCAGCAATCACCTTAGTGATTATTTTGTACGTGACATTGCACAGAGCAATAGGTCTAAAGGAGTTAAGAGAGTTAGCACCTTCCTTTTTTGGGATGAGGGCAAGGAAGGTAGCATTCAAAGCCTTAAGCATCTGCTTATTGCTAAACGATTCTTGCACCACTTCAAAGAGGTCCATCTTGACAATATCCCAGAAAGCTTGAAAGAACTCTATAGGAAAACCATCGGGTCCTGGGGCTTTACCCTTTTTCATTCCAAAAACCACTGCCTCTATCTCAGATAGAGAGACAGGTTTAATGAGCACCTCATTCATTTCAGGAGTGACAATGGGGGGGATGCACTCCAGCACCAAATCCTCCTCAACCCTAGCAGGATCAGAATCCTCTGAAAATAGACTGCCAAAAAAATGAGTGGCCTCACGAGCAATCTCCCTATGAGAGGAAACCAAAGTCCCTTCCATTGTCATGAGAGAATTGAGAGCACTCCCATGCCTTCTATCTTTTACAGTGTTGTGGAAGAACTTAGTGTTTCTATCCCCTTCCTGAAGCCAATCGACCCGAGCTTTTTGTTTCCAATAGATTTCCTCATGTAGCTCCCATTCTTCCAACTCTCTCAGCGCCATAGCTTCTTCTCTAAATAGGCCATCAGAGAGACCCTGCTCTCTGATTTAACGAGTAATAGTGTCCACCCTCAGTTGGGCATCTCTCTTAGCTGCAAAGAGGTTGCCAAAAACCATCCCGTTCCACCTTTTCAGCTTAAACTTAACAAACTATAATTGCTTAACAAAGGAAAACATAGCAGTGCCATAAGTAGGCTTCCCTTCCCCCCACCAAGCAAGCATATGATCCTAAAGAGAGGCATCCCTCAACCACATAAGCTGAAACTTAAAAGAGGGATTCTTTGTCATTCGAAACTTAGAGGCAGACAAAAGAATTGGCCAGTGATCTGAACCTCTCCAGTCCAAAATCTCTGATCTGGTATTCCAACAATCCGCCATCCAGTAGCTGGACACAAGAAACCTGTCTAACCTTTCTGCTACCGCCTCGGCCCCACATCTTCTATTATTCCAGGTGAACAAGCCATTGGAGGGTGTAATATCCACAACCTTCAAACTTTCAATATTACTCCTCAGAAGATTCGCAGAAGGGTCAAGCCTAGGATTGCCTCCACGCTTCTCTTCCAAACTAAGAACTGCATTAAAATCTCCTGCTATAATCCAAGGGAACAAAGGAGCAAAAGAACGAACATATCCTATATGTGACCAAAGTAAAGCTTTTCCCATGAAGTTAGTTGGAGCATAAACATTAGTGAAGAGGAGAGTCTCACCGGTTTCACAACAAGTGGCCACAACAGAAATAGAAGACCTACTAGATATCCACCAGAGTGGGACCAGCTTACGAGGATCCCATAACAGAGCCAAGCCTCCCGAACATCCTTGAGCACCAATGCATTGACAGAGACTACTAGGCCAAATCTTAGTAGCCATGACAAGCATCCTTTCAATAGATAACTTAGTCTCCTGAAGAAAAACCACCTCAGGCGTATAAGACTTAATCAGTTCCCGAATAGCCTTTTGTCTAGGGATGCTATTCAACCCCCTAACATTCCATGAAAGGACAATCATTTCTGAGATAGAGGAAAATGGGAATCAATGGTCTTCACAGAACCAGACTCCACCAAAGTCTCTCCTACCAACTTCACCTTTTCCTGGTCTTTCTTCCTCCCCACCTTAAGAGCCTTCTCTGAAGCATCTTTTTTAATAGTCTTTTGATGAATACCCAAAACAGAAGGAGATCCCTTGCTTTTGCACTCCTCCTGCCGATCTTTCCCAGCACCGGACTTAGATCGGGAAGGAGCATAACCCTCCTGCAGCTCCATGCCTCCACTGGCTCCCAACTCCTCCATCGGCCTCACAGAAGGGACTTTATCCATCTGAATCCCAATCACTCCCTCCTGCAGATTGGTCTGAATGACATTGTTCTCATCCCCCCCTATCTCCCCTGCCTCCAAGAGATCTTGTCCAGTAGGCATATTAGCAATAGTTCCATCAAATTGCTCCAGATCATCTAGAGCGTCAAACCTATTGCAAATCTCATCAACTTGTCTGTCTTTAAAGGTCCTCTTTTGGCCTCGACCCTTGTTACGAGCTCTTACAAGAATGAAACCCTCCTTGTCCTCCCCCATGGGGGCCTTCCCTTTATCTTGATTAGGGGGAGCACTAGATGACCCCAGTTTTGAATCTTCTACAAGCTTAGATTTGGGACACATCCTCTATAGATGCCCATATTCATGACACAAACGACATCGAAATGGTAGTGTTTCATAGTCAAGTTGTTGAATCCATGAGCTTGATCCCAACCGGATTTCTATAGAATCAGGCAAAGGCTTATTCAAATCAATTTCTACACATACTCGGGCATATGTAATTACCTTCTTTTCCATAGTCTGTCTTGAAGGACCAACTGGTTTTCCAAGCTGGCTTGCAACTAAGCTGAAGATGTCCTCTCTCCAAAATTCCAAAGGAAGCCACGGTAGCCGCACCCAAACTGGAACCCGTGAAGGAAGCTCTTCTGTAGGATTGAATCCAACATGCTAGGGCTTGATGAAAAGGCCCACTTGGTTGTAGAAATAGGGCCCTCCTTCAAATACTTTATTTCTATCCGACATGCTAGAAAAAACCACTTGAAAATAGCCATTGGCTACCAACATTACATCCATATCCCCCTCTGGAGACCAAGTTCATCGAGCCCACGATTCCAGAAAGGGCAAAGACACCCGGATCCCCAGAAACTTACAGATCAAAGCATGTTTTGACAGGTAGTTGATATCGTCTACAACAGACTCAGGCTGAATCTCAACAATTGGCCTTTTATCACTCTTAGCCAGACATCCATTCACCTTTGAAGGCCTAAATCCTCCAGACAGATAAGAGGGCTCTCCCATTCTTGATTCATTTTCACCAAAGATCGGATTTGCATGCACAAGCACAGAAGGACTGCCTTCTGCCATAGCATCCTTAAAAGACAACCCCTTGCCCCCAAAAGGGCTCCCACAAAGAGCCATGCAAGGCCACAAAAAGAAAAACACCGGAGAGGGGACCATAGTCCCACCCCCACAAAGAGAAACCCCAAACGCACAACCCCACTAGGGCACAAAGAAAGCAAAGCCCACACCCCCCTTGCAGAAACAAGAAAAAACCCCCACTAGCAAAAGAAGACAACCAGAAGGCAACACAAGACAAAAGGAGAAGAAGCAGACAGAAATCCCCGAGCAACCGCGCACCTCCCACACCCAAAACTGCCCCCACACAGCAGGAAAGAACCTCCAGGGGCAAAAACCCGCCTCAACCCACACTCGCGCAGCAGAAACAAGGCCAAAAAACCAAAGGCACAGACCGCAGCCCTTACCAGGCCGCGGGCCTGCCTTCCGCCTCCCACACGCAGCTCACCATCGCCTTTCCTCCTCCACCAGACAATCGCTTGTAATCTATACTTGAGAGCATTAAAATTTTGAAATTAAACATAAAGAATAATAGGATTTATAAATTAAATACATGAGGCTATTATATAATATCAAAAAAGACTATTTTAAAGTTTAAATTATTTATATTTTAATTTTAGGGTAAATACTTTTGGTTGAATTTATGAATTAGAAATAGAAATTTTGAAAGGGCCCCACCCTTTTACAAAGACCAATAAAGAGACAAAAAATGATAAATCATATTGGCATGGAACAACAACAAGAAAAATATAGTTGTAAGTTAGAAAAATAACATCCAATTAGAAATACTCCACCAATAGTGGCAATGTATCTAATAAAGAGGGTTGTTTTCCCAAAAACATTAGTAGATCTATCATTTCACAACTTGAATCCAAAATTCTTCAAGGAACTATATCTTATTGTGAACCTTATCCTTTTCCATGAATTCAAACCTAGTTCAGGTTTGTAATGGAGTTTCCATCTTTAGTTTCCAAACTTGAGACCAAAGGGAATAAAGGGTTCCTATAATCTTCTAAATTTGAACCTTCTTCATATTTTTAAATTATTAGAAGAAATGCCAAGAGGTGAATGTTGCAATTCAAGAGAATGCTAGAGGCAATGAACTCCAACTAATCCATCTGTAACATGATTCTTGTCTCTACCAATCTCCTCTAAATTTATCTTGACAAGACCTTCTAAATTAGTCATGTCTACAAGAGGACCAACCACCCCTCGATTATGCTCAAAGGGAGTCTCAACCAAATCCTAAGGTAAACAAGGCTCCATCTCATCCTTATGCATTTTGTTCAACCTTGCCTTCCTCTAAAATTCCTAAACCTATAAAATACATAGCTATCTACACATGACAACATGGTGAAAACACAAGAAAATCCTATAGCATGACATGTTGAACCCAAATAAACAAATTCAAAAATAATTTAATCTATAAGTATAAATAGTTTGATGGTAGAAAATTTATACATATAAAAATGTGATAAATGTATGATTATTTTTCTTTCCACTCTATAAATTTTTGATGTGCTTGGCTATATAATTGAGATGATTCACTCATAATGTAATGATAAAAATTTAGTATGTATGAAAGAAATATTTTTGAGACATCAAACTACCATTCTATGTATCTCTCACATGGAAATAAGAATATTATTTTATTTTAACTAAAGAAATTGTGTGTACTCAATCTTGAAAATTAATAATTAATTTTGAATTATATACTTATAATTTAAAATAAGAGCATCCTTTGTAACATGGAATAGATAGGTTAATTTTAATGAAATAAAATATGTTTTTATATTAAGAAAAATTTACAAATATATGGAACTCATACATTGAGAAATTGACTAAGATGTAACCTCAGATGAGAATTCAGACTCAATAATTTATATACCTTCTTTCAATAATTAACATTATAAATTAATACTTGGCTCATATTGTATACCCACCTCCCAATGGTCTTGGAATGGATGCATTTAGATGGAGAAGGATTTCAAAAAGGCTCATGGTACTTGTGGACCCCTCAAAGGCATGATATATAACACATGAACTTTATTTATGAAATTTGGTCTTTAGTTGTTGGCTTCTAGTATGAATGTTATCCATAAGGTGGAATTCTTAGTTGAGACTCTCAATCTTCCATCGTTGGTTTCTAGTGTTGATTATACAATATGTCTCGCCAAAACAGATTAATTTATACTGTTAATTATTCAAAGAAGGTTTTGTTTCATAAGAAGAGACCCATGTTGACATATATTCCAAGGCATGTTATTATCCACAATGCATGACACTTCTTCACATCTCTACCAAGTTCTAAACAGATACAAATCTGCCATTTCCATGGAGGAGATTGATGATTTAAAAAGAAAATATCATGTCATTTCTTTCTTGAGAAGTCATGTTTGCATTCATGATTTGCAACTTCCATCTTCATCCAAAAAGAATTTTTTTTATCGTTATGTGCCCGATATTAACAAATCAAAACCTTAATTTGAGCATGATCGCCAACACAAAGGTAAACGAGTGGAAACAAAAGAAAGCTCGGTTAATGGCTTTCAGCATGTTGGTGGAAAATCTGCATCTTTTTGAAAGTGGCTTCCTAGCTTATCAATCTTATGTTTAGTAAGGTTTTGTAATCTCCACTGTGTTATGTATTTGGGTCATGGGTATATCTAGTATGATGTCTTCTTTTGGTTATTTTGGGTGCATAAGAGAATGTGCATATGTACTGATGTATTCAACCAATGTGCTTTTGTAACATTGTAATCAGACAATTGGTCATTTGTACTAGGACATCACTGGTCTTTTTGATATTTTGTAAAATTTGTTACTCGGACTGCAACTGGGGGTTTTCTTGTTGGTTCTTTCTCGTCAGTATGTCTGCCTGAACCAACTATATATAAAATATTATATATAAATAAAATTATAAGTGGTCTCCCACTTTTGCTTAAAAAAAAAAGTTCTTGTAAATGTCCACATCTTTTTCCTTGACACAGTTTCTATTTCTTAAGAGATTTCTTATGATTTTTCATAATGTTGGTCAATACTTTATTGTAAATATTCTATAGTCATGCTCTTAAACGTCATAAGAATACATGTCATAAGAGGGTTTCATCTTATAAAGCTATAATGATATTATATTCTCTTAGAACATCTTAGACACCTCCCTTGAAGCATTCAACAAATGACAAATAACTACCAACACAAAGTGAGATGCCTCATTTCCTAATATGAGGACAAAATAATAAATCAAAATATTAGGATGCAAGGTTGACCCACCTTTCCCAATACTTGGCTAAGTTTATCATCTATTGAGGAGTGGATCCCAACAACAATTGTGCTTAGTGCTTACAGTTACTAATCCAAGGAATACCTATTCATTTTTCTTTATTGTATTCCTAATGACTCCTCATCTCAAGTTAAATTGTGGGAATGGATTTTTATGCCCTCCCTATGACTAAATGGCTACAAGGAGGTGAATATGATATGGTGGAAAAAACCAAGATACAAGTTGGTTTAGTTCTCATAAACTCTCTAAAAAATAATTGAATTCCTACATCCTAACTAGAAATACCATGAGGGGTTTAGATCCCATTTTAGAAAAAAAATATTCTTATATTGATCACTAGTTCACTTGGACCAACTAAAGAGATGATGAACTAAGGGAAACTTAGTTGTATTGATAGATTAAAAATTAGTTATTTCTCTTTCCATTGTCCCCTCTCCACAAAACACCCTTATTTAAGTAGATTCTATTAAACCTATCTCACATATCACCTCTCAATTCTTTAAACTTTTCAAACTTCTTATTCCTCATACCTAATAATCTATCCTTCAAGCTCAACACTTTCCACCTCAATCAAATTGATCACCTTGCTTCCCTAATATCCCTTTGGTTGATGTTCCTAGACCTCATCAAAATGGTAAGTGGATACAATTGTGGAATGATGCGATTAAATCTATTGCCCTACCTTACTATGATCTTACAATAAGAATATGGCTAGAGAAAGAGATCTAGAATGGAAAAAAAATATGGATCCAAATAGAAGAAAAAAACTTGTTTTGGCTTTAGCACTTACTAATAACTTTTCTACAATGAGTGGTTGCTTCCGTTGAAATAAAACTTAGAAGATTTGAACTTAATTGTGGTAGAGGATCTCAATTAAGAGATAGGCTACATTGGATGAAAGGATATAAGGGATACAAATTTTTTTTAGTTATCTCGAACATATTTACATTCTCGAGAGTGGATAATATCTATCGTTGATCAAGAGAGGTAGTTCCATGACAACTCTAATGATATTGAATCCATTTTCCTCCAACATTACAAATAATTTTTAATTGATCTAGTTGAAGGAGATCCACGTCAAGATATAGTTGAGGAATTGATTGGCACTTGCATACCCAAAATAATTGGTCTCAAAAAATAGGCACATTTAGATAATTTATTCACCCTTGAGGAGGTTGATATTTCCTTGAAGGATTTGAATACTCAAAAAGTCTTGGAATAGATGGTTTAGCTACACAATTCCTTAAAACAATATGTCCATTCATCAAGGAGGACTCTATGAGGTATAAAAAGTAGCTTTATCAAAGGGATCCATCATTTAAATTCTATTAATCAAGGGTTGATAAATTAATTCCTAAAGGAAAAAAATATATATATCTGAGGGTGGATACTAATTACTCTTCTTAATACCTCCTACAAGATTGTGGCTAAATCCATAGCTAAAATAATTGAACAGATGACACAAGAAATTGTAAGACTAGAAAAAACTATATTTATAAGAGGGAGATTTAAATTATAAAACTTGAATGTTTTTAAGGTATCTCATTAGATTCTACTTACTCTAACTTAAATTTAAAAAACAACATTAAAATCCACAAAACAAATTTCAAAGACATAATAAATTATTACAATATTATTTAAAAATCTAATTGTAATGAACTGTATGTTATAGTAATAAATATTCAAATTTTAAATCTATGAAAATATATATAACCAAATGATCCTTAGTTTTCATATATAATTTGTGATGAGAATGTTGAATATTATAATTTTCTAGGCCAATCTTTAGGCACTAATTCACCATTGTTAAAATGATCCTTAGTTTATTCGTTATTTTTTTTATGATTATAATTTTTTTCAATTTCTATTAAACCAAACTCAAAATAATGGTATAGATTAAGATTCTTGACTTTATCATAATTAGAAGTTGTATAAATTGTTAAATTATATATTTTTTAACATATATAAAATATATGGTTAGATTAGTGAGATATATATAACAAGTATGCAATATATTTAATCATATAATTATTTTTGTAATAGAGATGAATAATTAAATAAATGCTATAACAATATATAAGAGTTAGATAAAAGAATTAAAATTAAATATATTAATAACAAATAGTGATACTATTATTGAGGGTAATATAAAGGGGGGTCGTCATACTAAAATAAGTTGCAAATAAAATCACCCGAGTAAGAAAAGTATTTTATTGATAATCTTAGTAGGGATGCTAAGATGGTAATAAAAGTTTTGCAAGCAACAATGAGCTGACAAATAATAGTGTTTATGTGCTATGTAAACATGATATCACTATCACATTAACATTTCTATTATGAGTAAAGTTTAATATTATTTGTGAGTAATAAAATTGATAGAATGTTTGTATTAATTGTAGAGGGAGCGTTAATATCATCGAGTATTGTTAATACTCTTATCAATATTCATATCAATAGTTACCTTAATACTAATGTTAGCATAATTAACCTTATTAATGCTCATCGATAATTGGATAGCATTTTTGGCAAAACCTTTTATAGATGTTGAAATATGAGAGGAAAATAAATAAATAAATGCAAACCATACAATTATTCATGTTGTAAATACCATCAAAAGTTACATATTTAGTACTTTAAATGCCATCATTGGGTCATGAGGAACTATCCTAATAATCATAATACCATATTGACCTTACTGTCAACAAGAAATAGAAGTAGGAACAACTCATTGTGGGTTACGATGACAACCATTATAATGAGAATATTATTAGTGTAACCATTAAATTGTGATACTTGCAAATTTAATATTTAAAGTATAGTTAATAGTGAGAGATGCATTAATAATAGTATCACATTAGCAAGTTAAACCAACAAATTAATTAAAGAAAGGATGTTAATTCTATTGGAGATGGTTATTGTTGCATCATAAATGCTTAAAGCATTAATTAGCATAATTAAAGGATTCAAAAAAAAAAATATTGGGTTCTTCTAGTGAAAAATTATGGGCATAACAATTATATATTTTTTAACATATATAAAATGTATGGTTAGATTAGTGAGATATTTATAACAAGTATGCAATATGAAGTCAAACTTTATTAGATTTGATTCTTAATAAATTAGTTTTAATGATTCAATTTATAGCTTTATGCAATCTATAAGTTTAAATAGTTTGATGGTATCTAAACTTTATACATATAAAAATATGATAAATGTCTGATTATTTTGCTTTCCAATCTATAATTTTTTGATGTTCTTGGCTATATAATTGAGATGATTCAATCATTATGTAATGATAAAATTCATCCTCATATGGAGGATTTTATATTATCTTCCATTAAATTCATCCTCTTTATGAGATTCTTATGGAATATTGATATTCTAGTGTGAATTATTAATTTTAGACATATCTTAACTAGATAAATTTAGGTTCAATGAAGGCAATAGAACTTTTTTTTTTCACTTACATAATCCTATTTTGAAGTTCATTTATGCTAACAACTATTAGATTAGATATTTTTATCCCCAATTATTTTCAAATAATTTTACACTAATCTTTGTTTTCTTATTCTTTCTTTCATTGTTTCATTTAAAATTTGAACCATTTAAGGATGCTATGTTATAGATTATAGTTGTCTTCCAATTCTTTTTAAATTGTTAATGGTATGAAAATATTATTGATGAGTAAATGAATTATTAGAACTATTTTAGATAAATATATTCTCTATATCTAGATATATTATTTACCAAGGTCTCATTGCTTCTTTAGGTGTACATACATATATAACATGGAAAATGAAGATGTTCCACCTGCAGAAAATTTGTTTGGAAATACCACTAATGAGATTAAAAAATTGAGAGATTCATTAGCATAGGGTGCAAACCCGGGGATATATAGTGAACCATGCATGTTAATATTGCATAGTCTAGAAAAACTAAAAGATGAACTTGAGAGGACTAGTGCATATTCCCCAGATAGAGTAGTTGCTATTCTTTCCTGCATGCAGGAAGAAGTACATGGTGACGTTCCCCTTAAACAAATACAGGATAGTGTCACCAAATAAATGATAAAAGCCACTTGTTTTCCATTTTATCAAAATGTGTGTAAGGTTAGAGGATACCAGGTCACTAGATGTGTCGATCATGCTATGGCCTCATTGATCTACCCACGATTTCTCGTAGCACATGGTCTATACCCAAACAATGACCATATTTCATTGTATTTTGTTCAACAGTTTTATGTTGAGGTCCATTTGGGCATCAAAGTTAACTACCTGGACATTCCACCATATGCTGGTCAGGGGCATGGTAGGATTGCTGATAGGACCACCTATCATCGAGCAGATAGACCACCCCCAGTGTTTAGGGTATTGGTTGGTGAAAGGTCTCCTACTCTCACCCCAGCTCTAGCCCCCATAGCAGATGAGGTTGTCGTTGCTTCCCAAAAGGAAGCAATTGACACTGTAGGTGACATTGCGGCTGCCACCACTAGGATATTTGATGATCATGTAGGTCAGTATTTGATGTCCAGACATTCCTGATCCACACCATTTTCAGCACAGTGGACCATCATGGATCCTTTTACAGTGGTCGGCATCCCTACTCCTACAAAGCTTGGTGCACTTACAGGAGATATGGCATGCATGACTCTGCATTGTTTGGCTGAGGACCTGTTGGAGGTATATTCCCACATTGCATTAGACAATGGGATTGGTATAGAGCATGCTAGAGATCATTTGAGATGCAGAGGTCATTCAGTTCCAGGATCCCATCTTTCTCAATCAAGCACTAGTGCGCATCAGGATCCACCTACAGTTCATTCGGCAGCTGCATAGACTATGGGTTTTACTGATATGTTGATTGGTTCTAGTTCATCATCGGTGATGCCATCTCACCTTCATAGTCCTCTACATTCATTATTTTTGGCACAATATGGGATAGATCGGATGGATGCAGATGTTGATTCGTCGCTTGACCGTTTGGTGGATATGGTGGAGGCGACCATTTCAGAGGACTTAGGTCATCTGATATCAGATGATGTGCATGTATGTGTGCATGTGCATGTTTCAATTCTTTTTTCATTATTTTTAATTTTTTTTTTAACTAGTTATTCATGTAAGTTGATATATATATATATGTATATAGATTGTTACAGGTGGACATACCTCATATCACTCCTAGCCTTGGTCCAGATCGTGTGCATGATTGATGTGACTCTGTGGATGAATCTGCTGCCAGTGGACATGTGAGTTTTACATTTTTATATAATCACATGTGTATATGTACATGCAATATTTATGTATGCATAGATCTAGATTGATATTTAAAAATACAAGTTCATTTAAAAATAACTTT